>JAQOWZ010000007.1:24095000-24277500 GCA_035578165.1 Stenolophus ochropezus
TCTTATTTTGCTTAAAAGTACAGTCCACAGAAATATACACATTTGCGCTCATGACATAATATGATTAGAGATTTAATGGTGAGTTATCGCAAAATTTAACCTACAAATGTTTTGTTTGGTGTAGAACATTATTATAAAATGTTCATTAAATTCTACTTACAAAGAATTAGATGCATGTAAAAGGTAATTCCAAAACAAATAAAACTTATGTGTAATTATTATTATTAGTTCAATCAGCTTTAACGAAAAAGTACAAAATTATATTACAACGCCTGGTTCTAGGCTGACTACTGGCTCTAATGAAACTGAAATGCAAGTACATTTCTTCAAAAAACAAACACCATAAGTCAAACAACATATACCAGTGGAATATAAGAACATTATTTAACGATATCAGTGTCTCAGAAGTTGAAGATCTGTGTCAGTGAAATGCAGTGGCGGATTTACGCACAAGCGTTGGAAGCGACTGCTTCAGGCCCAACAAGTCAGGGCGCAATAGACTTGCATGCGAAAGAGCAAGCATTGAGGGGGATATGTGTGTATTGTTATTAACAAGGTAAAACAATCACCTCTTCTAAAAAAAAAATCAAACTCTGCAGTCGATATTTGTACATTTTTTTTATAATTTATATAATTTAATACCATTTTTTAGGAAATTACCTTATTATTAAATAATTTATATAATTTCTATAATTTAGAAATACAGTAAACTTTACCCACAAACATTAACGAAAAATGAAAATGAGAAACTGTTAATACATATGTCAAAAAATTAACAACAAAAAATAACAATATAAAAAAAATACAAAAGAAATATTAATAACATTGGATGGACATTTTCAAAAAACAGTGGAATAACTAAATATTATAGACAAGCCAGGAAAACCACAAATAGGTAAGATTTAAGTCATGAAGTGAAGTTTATAATTATAAAATTATTATCTAAAGTATATATACTTGCACTGTATAGTCTATTTTTTATAAGAACGATATGCTTGGAAGATAGATGCAGTTTGATATTGTTTTTTGATTGGATAATATTAAGGTACTATCCAATCAGAATTCAAGATAAAACTGTTCCAATCTGCTCTCAGCATATTATTCTTATAAAACATAGACTATAGTATAGTCTTTTTCACGAAAATGTGATCGTACGTCATAATGTTCCCTGATGCAACGTTGCCAAGTATTTGTAGGGTACATTCAAGTGTTGATGGTTGCATAGTATACCATGTGTGTATATATCATATTGTGAATTATTTACATAAAATAAATTAAATTTATTCCGCATCCCCCTCTGTATCTTTGTTTGTCACGTTCTTGTTCGAAATACCTTATTACAGAATTCACCATATTCTGTGCACAACTTCCTAAATTTTTTGCTCGATTTTTTGACATTTTTCAAAAATAATATTATTTTTTGACATTTCGAGAATGGCAACGTTGCACATGATTACCAACCATTTATTAGTAAAAGACACTAAGTTCCGTGCATTTTACTGGGTATATGCTAGGGTTAGTAGCATTGCTGTTTTGGCATTATTACTATTACTAGGTATGACGTACGATCACATTTTCGTGAAAAAGACTATACCTTTATTACATACTGATTGCTGATTTGAACAGCCGAACATAGGGATTTTAAAATCATATTTTTGCAATTTCCTGCTTCCCTAATTATTTTAGGTAAAAAGAATTGAAATAAAAGTTGCAAAGCTTGAAAATTCTGTATCTGAATCAATATGCAAAATAAATTTTACGTGCCTTATATGCTCAGTAATAGCAGTAACCATGAAATTGAGACACAAAATAACAAAGGTAGTTGCGTTAGTTTATTTTAATTATTATTTGTAATTACTGTTTTGTCAAATTTACTTTAAAAATATGGCAATTTTATTTTGTTTTTATTTTTAAATTCAAAATTAATTTATGTAATATTGTTTCCTTTAACATTAATTTAATTGTCATAAAAACAGGGTCATAATAAGTTCACCAACTAAGGTGAGAATATACTGAGATTTTAAAGAATACGACATGATATTAATTTCACCTGAAAATCCAAAAGGCATGCTATGGTATTTTATTTCAAGGTAACAATTTTGTACATGCTACTGTATCTGCAAGAGAAATTTTTGGTGATAATAAACAGAAATCAAATCCACGTTTATAGTCTTTTTCACGAAAATGTGATCGTACGTCATAATGTTCCCTGATGCAATGTTGCCAAGTATTTGTAGGGTACATTCAAGTGTTGATGGTTACATAGTATACCATGTGTATATATATCATATTGTGAAATACATAAAATAAATTAAATTTATTCAGCATCCCCCCCTGTATTTTCGTTTGTCACGTTCTTGTTCGAAATACCTTATTAAAGAATTCACCATATTCTGTGCACAACTTCCTAAATTTTTTGCTTGATTTTTTGACATTTTTCAAAAATAATATTATTTTTTGACATTTCGAGAATGGCAACGTTGCACATGATTACCAACCATTTATTAGTAAAAGACACTAAGTTCCGTGCATTTTACTGGGTATATGCTAGGGTTAGTAGCATTGCTGTTTTGGCTACAATTTTATTACTAGGTATGACGTACGATCACATTTTCATGAAAAAGACTATACCGGTTCTTACCCTTTTAGACTAATTTCTCAAAGATATGTCGAGTTTGGTCTCAAATGAAAGGTCTCGTTGAGGGCTAGCGTGCAGAATTGACAAAAATGTTCCATGTCGATCGGCTTTTATTTTATGCAAAAAGTTGTCAGAAGTATGTCGTGTATGGTATCAAATGAAAGGTCTCGAAGAGGGCTAGCCTGCAGAATTGACAAAAATGTACTATGTCGATCGGTTTTTGTTTTTTGCAAAAATTTGTCAGAAGTATATCGAGTTTGATATCAAATGAAAGGTCTCAGAGAGGGCACGCCTGCAGAATTGACAAAAATGTACTATGTCGATCGGTATTTGTTTTTTGCAAAAAGTTGTCAGAAGTGTGTGGTGTTTGGTATCAAATGAAAAGTCTCGTTGAGGGCTAGCGTGCAGAATTGACAAAAATGTTCCATGTCGATCGGCTTTTGTGTTATGCAAAAAGTTGTCAGAAATATGTCGTGTTTGGTATCAAATGAAAGGTTTCATTAAGGGCTAGCATGCAAAATTAACAAAAATGTTTCATGTCGATCGGCTTTTGTTTTATACAAAAAGTTGTCAGAAGTATGTCGTGTTTGGTATCAAATGAAAGGTCTCGGTGAGGGCTAGAGTGCAAAATTGACAAAAAATGTGCTATGACGATCGGCTTTTGTTTTTTGCAAAAGGTTGTCACAAGTATATAGTGTTTGGTATCAAATGAAAAGTCTGGGTGTGGGCTAGCGTGTATATATGATAAAAATGTTTCATGTCGATCGACTTTTGTTTAATGCAGAAAGTTGTCAGAAGTATGTCGTGTATGGTATCAAATGAAAGGTCTCGGTAAGAGTTGGGGTACATAAATGACAAAAATGTTTTATGTCGACCGGCTTTTGTTTTTTGCAAAATATTATTAGAAGTATATCGTGTTTACAATTTAATGAAAGGTCTCGGTGAGGCCTGACGTGCAAATATGAAATAATTGTTTCATGTCGATCGGCATTTGTTTTTTGCACTGACAGCGGAGCTCTAGGGAATGCTCGGCGTAGCCGAGAATTCGCTAGTCATATACTATTTTGATTGATTCACTATCTATCTATCTATCTATCTATCTATCTATCTATCTATCTATCTATCTATATTTGGATTCATCACGACGATCAGGCATCGTTTGTCCAGCGCAAACTCCTAGACCATTCGAATAATTGCTGTAATTTTTTTTCCAAGTTGTAGTGTCTGTTGTGCCGGAGTGCCTTTTGGGGGTCTCATATTTTTAATGTGAGTGGTTTTTGTTTAAAAAAATAAAAACTGCGTAAAATTGGTACACTGAAACAATGGATCCCAGAGGCCATGTCTACATTTAAGAAGAATCACGGTTCTCATCCGTCAAATTTGACAATTCAATATGAAACTTTTATTTGATTTTTTTGGAAAATGTGAAGAGATATTATGAATTGAATTATGTTTTCATATATTATAATAGTGAGCGAAATATATACAAATATACTGAATGTTAAATGTGGTGTATTTAAAATATTTCTTTTTTGACATTTCACGTTTATCATACGTTAGAGCCGTCAAAAATTCGTGGTACAAGTTATATTTTCAAAGACAAATATACAGAAATAAAAGTAATCTTTGTTTAAAAGAATATGTATAATACGCTTTGTGATGTAAGTATATCATTTTAAATTTGTTTCACTGTATTTAAATATGTATTTTCATTTCATTTACAATTTTTAATTGGTTACCCAAACAAGAGTACATTTATATAAAAGAAATAACATAAAATTACTGATAATAACACTACTGAAATGTAACTGATTATCATAAAAGTGCATTGTACATAATAATTTACGGCAAACCTTATTTACAATATTTAAATTTTCATGACTTATGACGTTTGTCAAAACGTCAGTTCTAATCAAGCAATCATAATGCAAGTCTTGTATTTGCTTGGAGAAATATGTAGTAAAATTAGTTTAAAAGTAAAATTACACTACATTTTGTAATGTAAGTGTGTAATTTTATATTTTCATGGCTGTATTTAGATGTGTTTTCATTTCAGTTATAGTTTTTAATTGGTAAGTTATCCAAACAAGATTATATTTATAGAAAAGAAATATCATAAAATTTCGGATAATAACACTATTCACTAAATTCTGGAAATCAAACAAGGTGCGTCGCATTCAGTCATAAACTCATTTATTTAAAAATACTGACAAACCTTTCCTTCATACTCTTTTGAGAGAAATGTTTAACAATTTATTGTACAATAATTATTTTGAATTTTGTATCTGGATTATATTAAACTGTAAGTAACTGCATTTTATACATTCTTTATGCATTTCATCAAATTGAAATGATGAAATTGATTACAACAAAGATTAGATTTTTAAAAATTCTATTATATTTTGTTATGGAGTGAGATGATTTTTAAATGAAAACGTTTAAAAAAATAAAGTATCTATCCAATTATTTATTTTAATTGATATTTCAAACAATAAACACTTTCTGAAACCAAATATTAATCGAGAAATAAGTTTGATTACATACGCTCTCAGTTGAATGTGACTGTGAATGAATTGCATGAAAATTAGTTTAAGGTTAATTTTGGATGATGAAAGTTGCGAGCAGGGTTTGCAAGTTCTCACAGTTAGTTTTAATTATTATTCTGTAGTTATAAACATATATCATTTTAAAATATATTATTATTCTTTTATAACCATTGGATAGTAAATGAAAATTACTTTATGAACATTATTATTTCATATATTTTATTCAATTAAAATTTGTCGAACGAAGTGTCCCTATTTAAATTATAAGATATATTTTAAAGAGATTTATTACCGAAAATTTAAAAGAAAACGGACAGCTTTGATTGTTAGCTGCTAATTTGTAAATTTTCAGGATCCTAAAAGCCCATTGTTAATTGTTAAGATATATTTATAATATTTTTATTAAAAAAATATTGTGTTCTAATTAAATTTATTAGTGTCTTTAAATTTTAAAATTCACCCTTAATGGTTACATTCAGTAATCCGACTGTGTAACACATGTTTGAACGCATCCAAAATAGAGTTGTCAAATTATCTTGCCATTTTGACATTGCTGAAAATATAAGTATTAGACTTTATTATGCATTTAAAATCAATAAGACTAGATATTTATTTTGCTGTATTATCATAAAGAGACTTCATGTTATTAAGAAATGTAAAGAAGTTAGCAATTTATGTGTATCACAACTTGTACAAATGAAACTACTGCAAGAAACAAAGTTGTTGTTTATCATAGGTGTTATTTCTATAATTTTATCTTTAACTATAACTGTGTAGTGAAGTCAGATTTAAATAAAAATTCTAAAATATAGTCCAAAACTAATCAGTCTATGATTTCGAACAAGCCTTTACAAGTGCAGTTTAGAAAAATATCACAAAGATTCAATAAAACCATTCTACATAAACACTTCTGGAAATTGTCTTGATATTCTTTTTACATTTTCAGAACATAAGCAAACAAATTTTGTCTGAAACGAGTGCATAAAGTATTATACTTATAGCGAAATTGAAAGCACATTAAATAGGGCTGGAAGTGCAGAAATAAAATCAGTAGAAAGAAGAAATCAAAAAATAAAAACCGGCATAAATATTTCATACGATAGACAAATTCGCAATAATACTACATATTCTGTAATGAACTCTTTCATTGTAGATGTACATATGTACCAATAGAATTAGATTGGGACAGAGAAAATATGACAATGATTATTATAATGAAAATGTTGTTGATAAGAATCAATGGTTACAATTTTTATTGTAATCGAGCTATGCGTTATGGCTTGGAAACCGAAAGTAAAGCGAAATCAGTATTTCAAGCTTCAACTAATTATATTATAGATGAAATTGGACTTGTTGTGTTGTAATATTATCTAACCAACCATACTTAGCATGTAGTGATGATATTTTTATCAAAACAGAAAATGGATTTGAACTTCTGGAAATAAAATGTCCTTAATCCTGTCAAAAAAAAAATTCATTGTAGATTTACAAAATAAGAAGTCAGCTGTGAATAATTTGCTTCTTTTCACATCATACTGGTGATTTGTAAATAAATAAAACAATCCTAGCGCCACCAGTTAGTTTGATATGTCACAAAGTATTCAAAATATTATTATGTTCTTGTTTTTGCTTAGAATAATAAATTTCATTTATGCCAAAAAATAATATTTTTATTCATATACATATAAAATTAAATATAAACATATTTAATTGTTAAATAATTATATCGATTCCTTCTTTAGCAGATGCAATGAAATTCATAAATAGTGACATTTATGTGATTTTTTTTAACTATTAAAATATTGATTTTTTCTGATATACACAGAAACAAATTTTACAAAGACTGGTTTAAACGGTATTGTTAAACCTATAAAAATTATGTGTATATATTGTTTAAAAATATATATTTATTAATTCAAAAATATTATTGTATAGTAATTAAATTTATAAACAAAGTTATAGTTATTTTTAATATAAGAATGCAATAATTTTAAATAAAATAATAAATTATCAATGAGCGGAAAGTGTAAATAGAAAATTTATTCAAAAATTTGTTTCATTTATCAAGGCAATCTTAATTCATTTTCTAAAAAACCTTAAATTTTATTTCATTAATATATCATTAAATATAAATAACTATAAAAGTAAGTTGACTTTATAGGATGCCTTTTTAATTTTTGAACAACTTATATTCCTAGGCTTTTAGCGCTAAAATGAATAGGTAAAAAGATACAGAAGTATGAAAAAAGTAACATTAAAATCTACACTCGATATACAGCTGTGCAATAAAACAAAGAACATAGGACTTAAAAATGAGATTTCAAAAAATTTTTAATTCTTTCTCTCCTGATATATTTAGAGCAAAACTATAAAAGTACAAAGTTGTTCAAATTTCAATTGTACATTAGATAAAATCATAATCGATTGTACCGCACGTCTATTGTATGAAATATATTAAATATAAAATGTAACTTTTTCGCTAAAAATCAGACAGTTATCAGAGAGTTTATTATTCTTATTATATCATTCTAGTAAATGTTATAATTGATATTAATTATTAATTTTTGTTAAAGTCTAAAATTATCTTAAAAATGATTGTTTTCTATGTAAATGTTTTCTGTCTTGAATAAATGACAAATATATTTTACGACGACCGGCTTTTGTTTTTTTCAAAAAATTGTTAGAAATATGTCATGTTTGGTATCAAATGAAAAATCTCGTTGTGGGCTAGCGTGCAGAAATGAAAAAATGATACATGTCGATCGACTTTTGTTTTGTGCAAAAAGTTGTCAGAAGTATGTCGTGTTTGATATCAAATGATAGGTCTCGGTTAAGGCTGGTGTGCATAAATGACAAAAATATTTCATGTCGATCGACTTTTGTTTTGTGCAAAAAGTTGTCAGAAGTATGTCGTGTTTGATATCAAATGATAGGTCTCGGTTAAGGCTGGTGTGCATAAATGACAAAAATATTTCATGTCGATCGGCTTTTGTTTTTTGCAAAAAGTTATTGAAAATATATCGTGTTTGGAATCTAATGAAAGGTCTCAGTAAGGGCTAACGAGCAGATATGAAAAAATTTTTTCATGTCGATTGGCATTTGTTTTTTGTACTGACAGCGGAGCTCTAGGGAATGCTCGGCGTAGCCGAGAATTCGCTAGTCCCTATACTAAACGATTAGATTCACTATCTATATATCTATCTATAGATTCATCACGAGCATCGAGTAACTTTTGTAATCGCCTACAGCCTGAACCATGCAAGTGATTGTTATAATTGTTTTTTTAATATGTGGGGGCTAATGAGATCTGGTGCCTTTTGGGTGTCTCATATTTTTACTATTAGTAGTTTTCGTGTAAAAAATTAAAACTTTGCACAAATGCTGCCTTGAAACAATGGATCCCAGAGGCCATGTCTAACTTTAAGAAGAATCACGCCGTCATCCGTCACTTTTGACAATCTGCCTATGAACTTTAAATGATTATATCTTTTAATAGAACATTGATATCGAAGATTTAAAAACAGTATCATGAATAATAGACTTGAGCAAATGTGTTACAACTAATTTAAGTTTAAAACATAACGTATTTAATTAATATAAATTTTGACGTTTCCAATGTCAAAAGTCAATGTTGCCAAATGTGTGATGAAGTAATTAAATTAAAACTAAATATTCCTAAACTAACTTCACTGAAGACGGTGGCAGTTGTATTAGGGTTGACAATATTAATTTATAAATTTAAAAATTAACTATTATTTTTTAATGCACACAGTGTTGCCAAATTATAAAGTAACTAAATAAAAAACAAATATTCCTAAATAAAATAAATTGAATACTTTGCTGTGTTTGTTATCAAAAGAACCATAAGGGCCAGTTTTAAAATGACAAAAAAAATGTGTCATGTAGATCTGCATTTGTTTTCCGTAAAAAGTTCTTAGAAGTAGGTCATCCTTGGGTTTTAAGGAAAGTTATATCAGGCTAGGTCACGATGAGGGCTATCGTGCAGAATGAACAAAAATGTTCTATATCGAACGGCTTTTGTTTTTTGGAAAATGTTGTAAAAAGTATGTGGTGTTTGGTATCAAATGAAAAGGCTCGATAAGGGCTGGCGTGTAGAATTAAGAAAAAAGGTCAATATTGATCGGCTGTTGTTTTTGCAAAAATTTCTTAAAGATATGTCGAATTTGGTCTCAAATGAAAGGTCTCGTTGAAAGCTAGCGTGCAGAATTGACAAAAATGTTCCATGTCGATCGGCTTTTGTTTTATGCAAAAAGTTGTCAGAAGTATGTCGTGTTTGGTATCAAATGAAAGGTCTCGGAGAGGGCTAGCCTGCAGAATAGACAAAAATGTACTATGTCGATCGGTATTTGTTTTTGCAAAAAGTTGTCAGAAGTATATCGTGTTTGATATCAAATGAAAGGTCTCGTAGTAGGCTAGCCTGCAGAATTGACAAAAATGTACTATGTCGATCGGTTTTTGTTTTTTGCAAAAAGTTGTCAGAAGTATATCGTGTTTGATATCAAATGAAAGGTCTCGGAGAGGGCTAGCGTGCAGAATTGACAAAAATGTTCCATGTAGATCGGCTTTTGTTTTATGCAATAAGTTGTCAGAAGTATGTCGTGTTTGGTATCAAATGAAAGATTTTATAGAGGGCTAGCGTGCAGAATTGACAAAAAATGTGCTATGTCGATCGGCTTTTGTTTTTTGCAAAAGGTTGTCACAAGTATATCGTGTTTGATATCAAATGAAAGGTCTCGGAGAGGGCTAGCGTGCAGAATTGATAAAAATGTGCTATGTCGATCGGTATTTGTTTTTTGCAAAAAGTTGTCAGAAGTGTGTGGTGTTTGGTATCAAATGAAAAGTCTCGTTGAGGGCTAGCGTGCACAATTGACAAAAATGTTCAATGTCGATCAGCTTTTGTTTTATGCAAAAAGTTGTCAGAAGTATGTCGTGCTTGGTATCAGATGAAAAGTCTGGGTGTGGGCTAGCGTGTAGGTATGATAAAAATGTTGCATGTCGATCGACTTTTGTTTAATGCAGAAAGTTGTCAGAAGTATGTCGTGTATGGTATCAAATAAAAGGTCTCGGTGAGAGTTGGGGTACATAAATGACAAAAATGTTTCATGTCGACCGGGTTTTGTTTTTTTGCAAAATATTATTAGAAGTATATCGTGTTTGCAATCTAATGAAAGGTCTTGGTGAGGCTTGACGTGCAAATATAAAATAATTGTTTCATGTCGATTGGCATTTGTATTTTGCACTGACAGCGGAGCTCTAGGGAATGCTCGGCGTAGCCGAGAATTCGCTAGTCCTATATACTAAACGATTAGATTCACTATATATATATCTATAGATTCATCACGAGCATCGAGTAACTTTGGTAAACGCCTACAGCCTGAACCATGCAAGTGATTGTTATAATTTTTTTTTAATATGTGGGGGCTAATGAGATCTGGTGCCTTTTGGGTGTCTCATATTTTTACTATTAGTAGTTTTCGTGTAAAAAATTAAAATTGTGCACAAATGCTGCCTGGAAACAATGGATCCCAGAGGCCATGTCTAACTTTAAGAAGAATCACGCCGTCATCCGTCACTTTTGACAATCTGCCTATGAACTTTAAATGATTATATCTTTTAATAGAACATTGATATCAAAGATTTAAAAACAGTATCATGAATAATAGACTTGAGCAAATGTGTTACAACTAATTTAAGTTTAAAACATAACGTATTTAATTAATATAAATTTTGACGTTTCCAATGTCAAAAGTCAATGTTGCCAAATTTGTGATGAAGTAACTAAATTAAAATCAAATATTCCTAAACTAACTTCACTGAAGACGGTGGCAGTTGTATTAGGGTTGACAATATTAATTTATAAATTTAAAAATTAATTACTATTTTTTAATGCAAACAGTGTTGCCAAACTATAAAGTAACTAAATAAAATCAAATATTCCTAAATAAAATAAATTGAATACTTTGCAGTGTTTGTTATCAAAAGAAAGGAAACCATAAGGGCCAGTTTTAAAATGACAAAAAAAATGTGTCATGTCGATCTGCATTTGTTTTCCGTAAAAAGTTGTTAGAAGTAGGTCATCCTTGGGTTTTAAGGAAAGTTATATTAGGCTAGGTCACGATGAGGGCTAGCGTGCAGAATGAACAAAAATGTTCTATATCAAACGGCTTTTGTTTTTTGGAAAATGTTGTAAAAAGTATGTGGTGTTTGGTATCAAATGAAAAGGCTCGATAAGGGCTGGCGTGTAGAATTAAGAAAAAAGGTCAATATTGATCGGCTTTTGTTTTTGCAAAAATTTCTCAAAGTTATGTCGAATTTGGTCTCAAATGAAAGGTCTCGTTGAAAGCTAGCGTGCAGAATTGACAAAAATGTTCCATGTCGATCGGCTTTTGTTTTATGCAAAAAGTTGTCAGAAGTATGTCTTGTTTGGTATCAAATGAAAGGTCTCGGAGAGGGCTAGCGTGCAGAATTGATAAAAATGTGCTATGTCGATCGGTATTTGTTTTTTGCAAAAAGTTGTCAGAAGTGTGTGGTGTTTGGTATCAAATGAAAAGTCTTGTTGAGGGCTAGCGTGCAGAATTGACAAAAATGTTCCATGTCGATCGGCTTTTGTTTTATGCAAAAAGTTGTCAGAAGTATGTCGTGTTTGGTATCAAATGAAAGATTTTAGAGAGGGCTAGCGTGCAGAATTGACAAAAAATGTGCTATGTCGATTGGCTTTTGTTTTTTGCAAAAAGTTGTCAGAAGTATATCGTGTTTGATATCAAATGAAAGGTCTCGGAGAGGGCTAGCGTGCAGAATTGATAAAAATGTGCTATGTCGATCGGAATTTGTATTTTGCAAAAAGTTGTCAAGGGTGTGTGGTGTTTGGTATCAAATGAAAAGTCTCGTTGAGGGCTAGCGTGCAGAATTGACAAAAATGTTCCATGTCGATCGGCTTTTGTTTTATGCAAAAAGTTGTCAGAAGTATTTCGTGTTTGGTATCAAATGAAAAGTCTGGGTGTGGGCTAGCGTGTAGATATGATAAAAATGTTGCATGTCGATCGACTTTTGTTTAATGCAGAAAGTTGTCAGAAGTATGTCGTGTATGGTATCAAATGAAAGGTCTCGGTGAGAGTTGGGGTACATAAATGACAAAAATGTTTCATGTCGACCGGCTTTTGTTTTTTTGCAAAATATTATTAGAAGTATATCGTGTTTGCAATCTAATGAAAGGTCTCGGTGAGGCCTGACCTGCAAATATAAAATAATTGTTTCATGTCGATTGGCATTTGTTTTTTGCACTGACAGCGGAGCACTAGGGAATGCTCGGCGTAGCCGAGAATTCGCTAGTCATATACTATTTTGATAGATTCACTATCTATATATCTATCTATATTTGGATTCATCACGACGATCAGGCATCGTTTGTCCAGCTCAAACTCCTAGACCATTCAAGTAATTGCTGTAATTTTTTTTCCAAGTTGTAGTGTCTATTGTGCCGGAGTGCCTTTTGGGGGTCTCATATTTTTACTGTGAGTGGTTTTTGTTTAAAAAAATAAAAACTGAGTAAAATTGGTACATTGAAACAATGGATCCCAGAGGCCATGTCTACATTTAAGAAGAATCACGGTTCTCATCCGTCAAATTCAATATGAAACTTTTATTTTATTTTTTTGGAAAATGTGAAGAGATATTATGGATTGAATTATGTTTTCATATATTATAATAGTGAGCGAAATATATACAAATATACAGAATGTTAAATGTGGTGTATTTAAAATATTTCTTTTTTGACATTTCACGTTTATCATACGTTAGAGCCGTCAAAAATTCGTGGTACAAGTTTTATATTTTCAAAGACAAATATACAGAAATAAAATAAGAAAAAATAAGAATATGTACAATACACTTTGTGATGTAAGTATATCATTTTAAATTTGTTTCACTGTATTTAAATATGTATTTTCATTTCAGTTACAATTTTTAATTGGTTACCCAAACAAGAGTACATTTATAGAAGAGAAATAACATAAAATTACTGATAATAACACTACTGAAGTGTAATTGATTATTATAAAAGTGCATTGTACATAATAATTTACGGCAAACCTTATTTACAATATTTAAATTTTCATGACTTATGACGTTTGTCAAAACGTCAGTTATAATCAAGTAATCATAATGCAAGTCTTGTATTTGCTTGGAGAAATATATAGTAAAATTAGTTTAAAAGTAAAATTACACTACATTTTGTAATGTAAGTGTGTAATTTTATATTTTCTTGGCTGTATTTAGATGTGTTTTCATTTCAGTTATAGTTTTTAATTGGTAAGTTATCTAAATAAGATTATATTTATAGAAAAGAAATATCATAAAATTATGGATAATAACACTATTCACAAAAAACTAAATTCTGGAAATCAAACAAGGTGCGTCGAATTCAGTCGTAAACTCATTTATTTAAAAACACTGACAAACCTTTCCTTCATACCCTTTTGGAAGAAATGTTTAACAATTTATTGTACAATAATTATTTTGAATTTTGTATCTGGATTATATTAAACTGTGAGTAACTGCATTTTATACATTCTTTATGCATTTCATCAAATTGAAATGATGAAATTGATTACAACAAAGATTAGATTTTTAAAAATTCTATTATATTTTGTTATGGAGTGAGATGATTTTTTAAATGAAAACGTTTAAAAAAATAAAGTATCCAATTATTCATTTTAATTGATATTTCTAACAATAAACACTTTCTGAAACCAAATATTAGTCGAGAAATAAGTTTGATGACATACGCTCTCAGTCGAATGTGACTGTGAATGAATTCCATGAAAATTAGTTTAAGGTTAATTTTGGATGATGAAAGTTGCGAGCAGGGTTTGCAAGTTCTCACAGTTAGTTTTAATTATAATTCTGTAGTTATAAACATATATCATTTTAAAATATATTATTATTCTTTTATATTCATTGGATAGTAAATGAAAATTACTTTATGAACATTATTATTTCATATATTTTATTGAATTAAAATTTGTCGAACGAAGTGTCCTTATTTAAATTATAAGATATATTTTAAAGAGATTTATTTAGTAACAAAAAATATTTAAAATTTAACAATGAGCCTTTAGTTTACCGAAAATTTAAAAGAAAACGGACCGGTTTGATTGTTAGCTGCTAATTTGTAAATTTTCGGGATCCGAAAAGCCCATTATTAATTGTTAAGATATATTTATAATATTTTTATTAAAAAAATATTGTGTTCTAATTAAATTTATTAACAAGTATCTTTAAATTTTAAAATTCACCCTTAATGGTTACATTCAGTAATCCGACTGTGTAACACATGTTTGAACGCATCCAAAATATAGTTGTAAAATTATCTTGTCATTTTGACATTGCTAAAAATATAAGCATAGATTAAGGAAATATATTTGTAGAAGATTGGATATCTACCTTATCATCTGTGAAAACAATTTATAGCGCCCCTTAGGATCGGCTTTGGAAACTAAATTTGACAAGTGAGGTAACGGCCGGTAATGTTCATCCTTTTTTTGTTTGACATTTATTTCTTTATATTGTAATTCGTGCAATATTTGTCATGAAAAGATGTTTTAGTAACATCATTATTAAGCGGGTACCATTATGTGAAGTATTTATTAATGAACACAATAAATAATATAATTTTAAAACTTTATTTTAAAATATACATGTTATTGTGAGGTGTTTATATTTTATATTTTATTCGCCAATATTTTTGCCACGGATCAAACACTCCGTTTGACGCTCGAGCAGGGAAGTTATTAAAAAAAAAAAATACCATAACACAAGATGCCGGAAACCAAGGGGGCACAAACTTGCTAGGTCTACCATCTCAGCAAAGACGATTTTCAACTAGAACTCATGCGATTTGGTCTAAATACCGAGGACACAGTTGCCGAATTAAGCGTATGAATCACAACCTTCATCAAAAAAGGTACTATAAATTCACCACAAAATTATAGTCTTCTCATCAAATATTTTACATTGATTACAAATCAAAATTTGTTTGAAATGTCAAAAGAAAATAGAAAATAAAAGAATTTCATGTGATACTTGATGATAAAATATAGATTCATAAATAAATGTCACCAAAAAACATAATAATGTAATATTACTAAAAAAATCACAAAATTTTGGAATTACTGGTGACATCTATGAACGGCTTCGAAAAAGTTTTTCAAAGAGATCTAGATTGAAATTTGGTTTTACGCATTGCAATACTGTTTCAAACCAATGAATATAAGTATTAGACTTTATTATGCGTTTAAAATCAATAAGACCAGATATTCATTTTGCTGTATTATCATAAAGAGACTTCATGTTATTAAGAAATGTAAAGAAGTTAGCAATTTATGTGTATCACAACTTGTACAAATGAAACTACTGCAAGAAACAAAGTTGTTGTTTATCATAGGTGTTATTTCTATAATTTTATCTTTAACTATGACTGTGTAGTGAAGTCACATTTAAATAAGAATTCTAAAATACAGCCCAAAACTAATCAGTCTATGATTTGGAACAAGCCTTTACAAGTGCAGTTTAGAAAAATATCATAAAGTTTCAATAAAATCATTCTACATAAAAACGTCTGGAAATTGTCTTGATATTCTTTTTACATTTTCAGAACATAAGCAAACATATTTTGTCTGAAACGAGTGCATAAAGTATTATACTTATAGCGAAATTGAAAGCACATTAAATAGGGCTGGAAGTGCAAAAATAAAATCAGTAGAAAGAAGAAATCAAAAAATAAAAACCGTCATAAATATTTCATACGATTCTGCAATGAACTCTTTCATTGTAGACGTACATATGTACCAATAGAATTAGATTGGTACAGAGAAAATATGACAATGATTATTATAATAAAAATGTTGTTGATAAGAATCAATGGCTACAATTTTTATTGTAATCAAGCTATGCGTTATGGCTTAGAAACCGAAAGTAAAGCGAAATCAGTATTTCAAGCTTCAACTAATTATATTATACATGAAATTGGACTTGTTGTGTTGTAATATTATCTAACCAACCATACTTAGCATGTAGTGATGATAGTTTTATCAAAACAGAAAACGGATTTGAACTTCTGGAAATAAAATGTCCTTATTCCTGTCAAAAAAAAATCATTCTAGATTTACAAAATAAGAAGTCAGCTGTAAATAATTTGCTTCTTTTCACATCATACTGGTGATTTGAAAATAAATAAAACAACACTAGCGCCACCAGTTAGTTTCATATGTCACAAAGTATTCAAAATATTATTATGTTCTTGTTTTTGCTTAGAATAATAAATTTCATTTATGCCTAAAAATAATATTTTTACTCATATACATATAAAATTAAATATAAACATATTTAATTGTTGAATAATTATATCGATTCCTTCTTTAGCAGATGCAATGAAATTCATAAATGTGATGTTTTTTTAACTATTAAAATATTGATTTTTTCTGATATACACAGAAACAAATTTAACAAAGACTGGTTTAAACGGTATTGTTAAACCTATAAAAATTATGTGTATATATTGTTTAAAAATATATATTTATTAATTCAAAAATATTATTGTATAGTAATTAAATTTATAAACAAAGTTATAGTTATTTTTAATATAAGAATGCAAAAATTTTAAATAAAATAATAAATTATCGATGAGCGGAAAGTGTAAATAGAAAATTTATTAAAAAATTTGTTTCATTTATCAAGGCAATCTTAATTCATTTTCTAAAAAACCTTAAATTTTATTTCATTATTATATCATTAAATATGAATAATTATAAAAGTAAGTTGACTTTATAGGATGCTTTTTTAATTTTTGAACAACTTATATTCCTAAGCTTTTAGCGCTAAAATGAATAGGTAAAGAGATACAGAAGTATGAAAAAAGTAACATTAAAATCTACACTCGGTATACAGCTTTGCAATAAAACAAAGAACATAGGACTTAAAAATGCGATTTCAAAAAATTTTGAGTACTTTCTCTCCTGATATATTTAGAGCAAAACTATAAAAGTACAAAGTTGTTCAAATTTCAATCCTACATCAGATAAAATCATAATCGATTGTACCGCACGTCTATTGTATGAAATATATTAAATATAAAATGTAACTTTTTCGCTAAAAATCAGACAGTTATCTGAGAGTTTATTATTGTTATTATATCATTTTAGTAAATGTTATAATAGATATTAATTATTAATTTTTGTTAAAGTCTAAAATTATCTTAAAAATGGTTGTTTTCTATGTAAATGTTTTCTGTCTTGAATAATTGACAAATATATTTTACGTCGAACGGCTTTTGTTCTTTTCAAAAAATTGTTAGAAATATGTCATGTTTGGTATCAAATGAAAGGTCTCGTTGTGGGCTAGCGTGCAGAAATGAAAAAATGATACATGTCGATCGACTTTTGTTTTGTGCAAAAAGTTGTCAGAAGTATGTCGTGTTTGATATCAAATGAAAGGTCTCGGTTAAGGCTGGTGTGCATAAATGACAAAAATGTTTCATGTCGATCAACTTTTGTTTTTTGCAAAAAGTTATTGAAAATAGATCGTGTTTGGAATCTAATGAAAGGTCTCAGTAAGGGCTAACGAGCAGATATGAAAAAATTGTTTCATGTCGATTGGCATTTGTTTTTTGTACTGACAGCGGAATTGAATTATGTTTTCATATATTATAATAGTGAGCGAAATATATACAAATATACTGAATGTTAAATGTGGTGTATTTAAAATATTTCTTTTTTGACATTTCACGTTTATCATATGTTAGAGCCGTCAAAAATTCGTGGTACAAGTTTTATATTTTCAAAGACAAATATACAGAAATAAAAGTAATCTATGTTTAAAAGAATATGTACAATACACTTTGTGATGTAAGTATATCATTTTAAATTTGTTTCACTGTATTTAAATATGTATTTTCATTTCAGTTAGAATTTTTAATTGGTTACCCAAACAAGAGTACATTTATAGAAGAGAAATAACATAAAATTACTGACAATAACACTACTGAAATGCAACTGATTATCATAAAAGTGCATTGTACATAATAATTTACGGCAAACCTTATTTACAATATAATCAAACAATCATAATGCAAGTCTTGTATTTGCTTGGAGAAATATATAGTAAAATTAGTTTAAAAGTAAAATTACACTACTTTCTGTGATGTAAGTATGTAATTTTGTATATTCTTGGCTGTATTTAGATATGTGTTTTCATTTCAGTTATAGTTTTTAATTGGTTAAGATATCCAAACAAGAATATATTTATAGAAAAGAAATAAGATAATATTACGGATAATAATACTATTGAAAAAAAAAAAATTCTGGAATTCAATCAAGCCGCGTCGTATTCAGTCATAAACACATTTATTTAAAAATACTGACAAACCTTTCCTTCATACCCACTTGGAAGAAATGTTTAATAATTTATTGTACAATATTTATTTTAAATTATGTATCTGGATTATAATAAACTGTAAGTAACTGCATTTTATACATTCTTTATGTATTCTTTCATCAAATTTCAGATGAAAGTAGTTGATTACAACAAAGGTTTGATTTTTAAAATTCTATTGAATTTTGTTATGGAATGAAATGATTTGTTAGATAAAAACGTTTATAAAAACAACGTATCTATCTAATTATTCATTTATCATTGATATTTCAAACAATAAACACTTTCTGCAACCAAATATTAATCGAGAAATGCGTTTTCTATAATAAAGCAATTCGTTGGATGAAAATCATTATTATAATGTATCCTTGAAAATGAAACCAGAAAAATTGCACGATATTATAAAACTTAACAAAAATGGTTCATTTGACACTTGAGTTAGAGACAACTAAGTGAAAAATGTCATATTTACTAAAATGTATAATGAAATATTGTACGAAATTTAATAAGAAATCATCTCCAATACAGGTACTTATATAGAATATAAATATTTATATATTAATAGTTAATTATTTTATTTTTTAGATGAGACTATAACCTACACGTACTCAAATACACTAACATGGATTTTTTAATAAACTAAAACAATCTATTGGGCAATAATTATAAAAATAAGTAATAGTAAAACATATTCTTTATTAAATGCAAACTAAAGAATATTCCAGAATGGATTATTTAATCAAGAAAACTGCATTTCAAAATTGATTTACACTCTGACGTTTAAAAAACAATATTTGATTACTATTCAAACACTTCCAAAGGTAAATTCATACTGTACAGTATTCTTCCCTTATATATAAATACTTTTTAAATCTAATTTATAAATATTTTAGATAGTTAGACTATAGATTTTGTCTGATTACGTGGACAAAATTGACAAGCCTTTATTTCATACAGTTTTGGAGGGAATTGTTTAACAATTTATTGTAAAATAATCAGTATATAAATAAATGATGTATCTGGATTTTATTAAACTTTTATTAATTGCAATTTACTCTTTCTTTATACGAATTTCTTAACATTTCTGATGAAAACATTTGATTACAATAGAGATTACATTTTTCAAAATTCTGTAGTATTTTATAATGAAATGAGATGATTTCTCAGATGTAAACGTTTACATAAACAAATTATCTATCCATTTATCCATTTGTAACTGATGTATGAAACAATAAACATCTTTTCAAACCAAATATTTATATTCTCTTAGTCGAACTTGACTGTGATTGTACTGCACGAAAATTCATGTTTTCATTAAGAAATAATGCAAAAGAACGTATAAAAATTGGTTACTTTATCTACAACTAACAGGCATATAAATTTTCAGTTATGTGCGAGTAGTTTATATATACCTCAACAGATGGCGCCACAGGATCACTTAAATTCCAAAATAACTATTCAAATTGTATTTATTATACTTTTATAATCATTTATATTGATATTTATAATAAAAAATAAATTATTAATAACAATAACAATAGTTGTAGACAAATACATATATAATTCAGCTTCATAAATATATAAATGAACATAGCAACACAAAAACATGAATATAATCATGTTTTTTTTTGGCAATATAAAAATGTATCAGTTTATAAATTTTGGTATGTTATTTCACATTATTTATATTTATAAAATAGATAATTATTTTCAAAATAATACATTTTTATATATTCTTTAACTAACTTCATACTTATTGTGTCAAGTTATGACATTTAAGTTCTGTCAAACTGAATGTATTGTATGAAAATACAAATATTGTTAGGATATAATAAAAATACATAAAATTGGGTTAAACGTATTATTTAAATCTTTTCTTCTTATGTATTTTGATGATTAAACCGTTGTATCTCAAAATCCCTAAGCGCGGGAAATTTAAATTCTCTATAATTTCATTTATTTATCAACATGTATTTTTATTTATTTCCTAAACGGTCTCGCGTGCCGCTTTGAACGTGTTATAAATAAATAATATACATTACAACAAATGTTTCTAGGTCTAACACATAGTAGCACCCCCCGTAGAAGGGTGTGAAAAAAATTCATCAATTTCCAAAGTTGGAATATTAAATATATGATATTATTTGATAAGTTATGTGTGAGTAATTCATATACAGGGTGTTCCATTTAAGCGTGCCACCATTTCTATCTCGAGAACTATAAGAGCTACGAGGTTGGTTAAATTAGCAAAGAACCACCATTTTACAAGACTAATACAAAGAGCAAAAAAAATTTTTTTGACCTGTGGTTCTCAAAATACGGGACACAACTTTCTCTTTTTAGATGGGAACATATGTTTATTTTTAGGTTATTCGATAGAGCATTTTTTTCTGAATTCAGCGATATAAACATCATATACTATTTTGATAGATTCACTATCTATATATCTATATATATATATTTTAAATAATCATGCGCATCAAGTAAATTTTGCTCCTTTGTACAGGTCAAACCATTCATGTAATAATTTTAAATTTTATTCCATTAGATGTGGTTTAAAGTGGAATAGCGCCTTTTTAGGGTCTCATATTTTTAATGTGAGTGGTTTTCGTGTAAAAAATCAAAAACTGTGCAAAATTGGTACCTTGAAACAATGGATCCCAGAGGCCATGTCTAACTTTAAGAAGAATCACGCAGTTATCCGTCACTTCTGACAATCTGTCTATGAACTTTAAATAATTGTATCTTTTAATAGAACATTGATATCAAAGATTTGAAAACAGTGTCATGAATAATAGTCCTGAGCAAAGGTTTTACCATTATTTCAAGTTTATTACGCAACACATTTAATTATTTTAAATTTTGACGTTTCGAATTACATAAGTCAATGTTGCCAAATGTGTGATGCAATTACTAAACAAAAAACAAATATTCCTAAATGAATTTCACTGAAGACAGTGGCTATTATATATTAGGATTGCCGATGGTAATTTATAAATTTAAAAATTAACTACAGTATTTTAATACAAACAGTGTTGCCAAATTATTGAGTAACTAAATAAAAAAAAATGATTAAAAAAAAATTGATATCAAAAGAAAGAAAACCATAAGGGCCGATATTGAAATGACAAAAAAAAATGTGTTATGTCGATCTGCATTTGTTTTTCGTAAAAAGTTCTTAGAAGTAGGTCGTCCTTGGGTTTTAAGGAAACGACACAATGTGGACGGGTGTGCATGAATGACAAAAATGTTCAACGTAGATTAGAATTTGTTTTTTGCAAAATGTTTACATAAAATACCTGGAATTGAGTATGAGCTACCGACTAAGTTAGACGTGCGCTGTGTGCTCTGGCGACTTTGACTTAAAAATTTCGCAGATATTTTTTTAAAAAATCCTTCATTCTTCACAATTAAAATGCTTACCCGAGACGACCGTGAGACAATAACATCTATGATTTCAAAATCTTTGTCTATGCTAAGTGAAAATAAAGAATTTGTGATTTTGATTGTGCAAAGTGTTTCCGTGGCGGTTCAAAAAGTGTTTGAAGCTAAAATCAAGCATCTTGAAAACGAGATTACGGTAATAAAAGGAGAAAATAATGTTCTCAAACAATCATGTAGAACATATGAGAAATGCATCGACGACATGGAACAGTACTCACGTCGAAACAACATCCGCATTTTCGGTTTACCAGAATCGAAGAAGGAACTCATTGATGAGAGGGTTGTCAATTTTTGTCGTAAAAATTTAAATGTTGATATTTCCATAAAGGATATAGATCGATGTCATCGAATTGGAAAGCCGCAAAGTAATAAAATCCGCCCTGTGTTAGTGAAGTTTGTGAGTTATCGCTCGCGCTTCAAAGTGTTTAGTGAAAAAAAGAAGCTTAAAGGTTCAAAAATGACAGTGCGGGAAGACCTTACTCAACCCAGGCTGACTCTCCTCAAAGCAGTTGCAGATAAGTACGGTGTCAAAAATGTTTGGACTCACGATGGCCGTATCTATGCGAGTGTAGAAAAAAACGGGGAAAATATTAAAATATCTATTAACTCTCACGAAGATCTATAAATGTAATCTCGCATTTTGCACATATGTATGTATGGTTCTGTATTCTGTATTCTTGTTCTTTAACTACATTTATTTTAACATAAAACTGAATAAAAATACCATTTTTCAATCAAGCCAGAGTATACTCCGAGTCAATGTCCAACTAATTAAGTGAGAATAATTTTGTTTAATATTGTTTATTGTAAGTCTTAGTGCCAACGGCTGTTTAAAACTTATAGGGCATTGACATCTTGTCTAGTATGTTTACATTTGGTCATTTGAATGTAAGATCTCTTAATTCATGTTTCTCTGACTTCAAAGAATTTTTATATAATCATGATTTTGACTTATTAGCAGTTTCAGAAACATGGATATCTGATATCTATCCTTCTGATTTTTTTAATATCAATGGTTATAATTTGATCAGTATTTCTAGAACGCATAAACGTGGTGGATGAGTAGCATTTTATATACGTCAAAACCTTAGTTATAGTACTATTGAAACATCTTTTGTTGCTAGAAATAATGTTGAGCATTTGTGGATTCGAATTATGATTGATAACAAAAGATTTATATTTGGTGTTGTTTATAATCCACATTTATATATGTACAAAGACTTATGTTTTTTGAATACTATTTTAGAAAAATTTTTGATTGAAGCGGATTATTTAATTTTATGTGGGGATGTTAATATAAACTTACTGTGTGATGATATATATTCTACTTTTTTTAAAGATATTTTGTCTACATATGGGATGCAACAATTAATTACAGGTTACACACGGCCTCCCTCTAAAACTTTAGTTGACTTTATTGCAATCTCAGATCCAGCCCTGTGTACTCTTGCTGATATTATTGAATGCCCCTATTTGTCAGACCATAGCTGCACGCTTTGTATTATTAATTTACCTACATCTGTTCAATCTAGTACGCGCATCACTTACAGAGATTTCAAAAACTTCGATTCTGAATTCTTTTTGGCTGATTGTAATAATGTTAATTGGAATAATATTCTACTATTAGATACAGTTAATGATAAAGTTAATTTTTTAAATAATAACATCTTGGCGCTTTTTAATAAACACGCACCTTTGAAATCTTTTAATAGCAAGAAAAAGTACTGTCCATGGTTTACACTTGTAATTAAAATTATGCAAGGCAAGAGAGATAAAGCACTCTTAAATTATAAAAAAAATAAAACTGTAGCTAAGTTCAATTACTACAAACAACTGCGTAATCTCACAACCTCAGCGATTCGTAGAGAAAAACAGGCATATTTTGAATATGAAGTTAATAATAATATTAAAAACTCGGGTAAACTATGGAACAGCTTAAAGCGCCTGGGTGTAAATAATGACCCAGCAAAGAATATTCCAGACATATTACATGAACCAGATAAATATGGGAAACATGTATTAGAGAAAATAGGAAACTGTAGTACAAACTCTGATACGACTAATTTTTTTCTTAATAATAAATATCTAAATGGTTTCTGTGAGTCTTTTGAGTTTAAATGTACAGATAGCGACACGGTCTAAAAAATCTTAAGAAATCTGAGATCTAACGCTGTAGGTGCTGATGAAATCAATTTGAAAATGATCTTGATAATTCTACCTATAATTATTGATTACATCACCCACATTATCAACTCATGCTTACTACAAAGTATTGTACCTGATATATGGAAATTTGCAATTTTGAAACCAATAGCAAAGCAAAAGAACTGCTCTTCATTTGATGACCTGCGACCAATAAGTATTCTACCAGTGCTGTCCAAAATACTTGAGAGAGTATGCAGCGATCAAATCATGGATTACGTAAACATAAATAAAATATTACCAGTAAGTCAGTCTGGGTTCAGACCTGATCATAGTACCAATACGTGTTTATTAAGTATTATTGATTCATTAATAGATAACTATGATAAATCTAAGATATCTCTTTTAATTCAGATTGACTTTTCGAAAGCATTTGATATGATTGATCATAGCTTACTACTCGCTAAACTTCATTACTATAACTTTTCTTTTAGTGCTATTCAGTGGTGTAAAAATTATTTGGAAGGTAGATACTTCATGGTTAACATGTCAACGAATGTTGAAACTATAACTTCATCTCCTTTCCCTTTGCGTCGCGGAGTTCCGCAGGGTTCAATATTAGGGCCACTCTTCTTTTTAATCTATGTTGCTGATATGCCGTAAATTTTTAAATTTTGCTCAGTTTATTCATACGCGGATGACACACAAATTATTGCATCAATTGACTCCGATTCCATCATTGAACAATGTGAAATCGTTAATAAGGAACTTGATTTGCTACAAAAATGGGTTCATAATAATGGTTTGAAAATCAATGCTGCTAAATCCTCTCTACTTTTAATAGGCAAATGCATAATACCTGATATTATTTTGAATGGTGTAGTATTACAACGGTGCACATTCGTAAAAATTTTGGGGCTCCTTATTGACGAAAACCTAAAATTTAGGGAACATTTAAATAGAAAATTGATTGCAATAAGATTAAAACTTAGGCATCTGTATCAATTCCGACATGACATGAGCTCGACTGTTAAACTACGCATAGTTCATTCTCTAATTTTACCTTTATTAGATTACTGTGCATGTTCTTATGTTCCAAATCTTACTCAAACTGATAAAAACAAAATTATACTTATTGAGAATTCATGCTTAAGATTCGTTTATGGAGTGCGCAAATATGATCATATATCTGAATACAGAGTTCTAGCAAATATGAAAGATGTTGACAGCAGAACAAAAATATCTTATCTAAATCTTGTTCATAAA
This sequence comes from Stenolophus ochropezus, assembly GCA_035578165.1. Classification (NCBI taxonomy): domain Eukaryota; kingdom Metazoa; phylum Arthropoda; class Insecta; order Coleoptera; family Carabidae; genus Stenolophus; species Stenolophus ochropezus. Next base: position 24,120,483 of record JAQOWZ010000007.1, read on the forward strand.
GTTATACAATCAGGGACTCCCTTATATCTATTAGATAAACTAATCCTAAAACATTATAATTCTTCTTTACGTATCAGAGATTTGTACATTGTTCCGTCCTACAACAAAACAAAATTTAAAGGATCTTTCTCTTACCTGGCTCCCACTCTTTATAACGACTTACCGTTATCGATGAAGTCTCTGTCTGTGAGTAACTTTAAGAAATCTGTTAAATTCTTATATTAGTCTTAAGGTATTTATGCCGTATGTTTACATGTTACTTTTATAATTAGGTTTACTTTCATATATTCTTATATTTGTATGTTCCATTTACCACAGTTGGCATGCTAATAACTTTATTTATTTCTTGTATTTGTATATATACTCAATGTATGGTTAGGTGGAAGAACAGCCTTTGGCTGAACCTCACCCTTTGACTTCTCCTGTCAATAAAGGTTATTATTATTATTATTATTATTATTATTATTATTATTATTATTATAAAAATGTCGTGTTTGGAAAATGTTGTGAGAAGTATGTGGTGTTTAGTATCAAATGAAAGGGCTCGATAAGGGCTGGCGTGTAAAATTAACAAAAATGATCAATGTTGATCGGCTTTTGTTTTTTGCAAAACTTTTGTCAAAGGTACGTCGAGTTTGGTCTCAAATGAAAGGTCTCGTTGAGAGCTAACGTGCAGAATTGACAAAAATGTGCTATGTAGATTAGTTTTTGTTTTTTGCAAAATGTTGTCACAAGTGTGTGGTGTTTGGTCTCAAATGAAACGTCTCGTTGAGGGCTAGCGTGCAAAATTGACAAAAATGTGCTATATCGATCGGTTTTTGTTTTTTGCAATAAGTTGTCAGAAGTGTGTGGTGTTTGGTATCAAATGAGAGGTTTCGATAAGGGCTGGTGTACAGAATTAACAAAAGTTGTTAATGTTGATCGGCTTTTGATCTTTGCAAAAAGTTTTTAGAAGTATGTCGAGTTTGCTCTTAAATGAAAGATCTCGCTGAGGGCAAGCGTTCAAAAATGACAAAAATGTCCATTCCGATCGGCTTTTGTTTTCTGCAAGAAGTTCACAAAAGTATGTCGAGTTTAGTATCAATCAAAACGTCTGGTTGAGGGCTAGCGAGCAGAATTGACAAAAATTTGCCATGTCAATCGGCTTTTGTTTTTTGCAAAAAGTTGTCAGAAGTGTGTGGTGTTTGGTCTCAAATGAAAGGTTTCGTTGAGGGCTAGCGTGCAGAATTGACAAAAATGTTCCATGCCGATCGGCTTTTGTTTTTCGCCAAAAGTTTTTAGAAGTATGTCGAGTTTGGTCTCAAATGAAAGGTCTCGTTGAGTGCTAGCGTGCAAAATTGTCAAAAATGTTCCATTCAGAACGGCTTTTGTTTTCTGCAACAAGTTCTCAAAAGTATGTCGAGTTTGGTATCAAACAAAACGTCTGATTGAGGGCTAACGAGCAAAATTGACAAAAATGTGCCGTGTCAATCGACTTTTGTTTTTTGCAAAAAGTTGTGACAAGTGTGTGGTGTTTGGTATCAAATGATAGGTTTCGATAAGGGCTGGTGTGCAGAATTAACAAAAATGGGTAATGTTGATCGGCTTTTGTTTTTTGCAAAAAGTTTTTGGAAGTATGTCGAGTTTGGTCTCAAATGAAAGATCTTGTTCCGGGCTAGCGTACGGAATTAATAAAAAGGGTCCATTACGATCAGCATTTGTTTTCTGCAAGAAGTTCTCAAAAGTATGTCGAGTTTGGTCTCAAATGAAACGTCTCGTTGTGGGCTAGCGTGCAGAATTGACAAAAATGTGCCATGTCAATCGGCTTTTGTTTTTTGCAAAAAGTTCTCAAAAGTATGTCGAGTTTAGTATCAAACAAAACGTCTGCTTGAGGGCTAGCGTGCAGAATTGACAAAAATGTTCCATGCCGATCGGCTTTTGTTTTCCGCAAATAGTTGTCAGAAGTATGTGGTGTTTGGTATCAAATGAAAGTTCTCGGTGTGGGCTAGCCTGTAGAAATTGCAAAAATGTTTAATGTTGATCGCCTTTTGTTTTATGTAAAAAAAATGTCGGAAGTATGTTGTGTTTGGTGTCAAATAAAAAGTCACCTTAAGGACAGACGTGCATAATTGACAAAAATGTTTCATGTCGACCGGCTTTTGTTTTTTGCAAAAAATTATTAGAAGTATATCATGTTTGCAATCTAATGAAAGGTTTCGGCTCACCTCAGCCGGACGTGCAAATATGAAATAATAGTTTCATGTCGATCGGCATTTGTTTTTTGCACTGACAGCGGAGCTCTAGGAAATACTCGGCGTAGCCGAGAATTCGCTAGTCCTATATACTAAAACGATAGATTCACTATATATATTTGGATTCATCTCGAGCATCGCAGAAACTTTGCTCACGGGTACAGGTCAAACCATTCTTGTAATAATTTTAATATTATTTTATTAGATGTGGTTTAATGAGGACCAATCGCTTTTGGGTGTCTCATATTTTTACCGTGCATAGTTTTTGTGTAAAAAATCGAAAACTAAGCTAAAAAGTATAACTGGAACAAAACTGAAAAAAATATCCTAGATGCCATGTATAAATTTAAGAAGAATTTAGCAGTCATCCGTCACTTTTGACAATCTGTCTATGAACTTTAATCGATTGTATCTTTTAATAGAACATTGATATCAAAGATCTGGAAACAGTGTCATGAATAATAGTCCTGAGCAAAGGTTTTACCAATATTTTAAGTTTATAACACAACACATTTATTTATTTTAAATTTTGACGTTTCGAATTACATAAGTCAATGTTGCCAAATGTGTAATGAAATAACTAAACAAAAAACAAATATTCCTGAATGAACTTCACTGAAGACAGTGGCTGTTATATTAGGATTGCCAATGGTAATTTATAAATTTAAAAATTAACTACAATATTTTAATACAAACATTGTTTCCAAATTATGAAGTAACTAAATAAAAAACAAATGTTCCTAATTAAATTAAACACTTTGTTGTGTTTGATATCAAAAGAAAGAAAACCATCAGGGCCGATTTTGAAGTGACAAAAAAAATGTGTCATGTCGATCTGCATTTGTTTATCGTAAAAAGTTGTTAGAAGATGGTCGTATTTTCGAATTACATAAGTCAATGTTGGCAAATGTGTAATGAAGTAACTAAACAAAGAACAAGTATGCCCAAATGAACTATACTGCAGACAGTGTACATTGTATTAGGCTAGGTCTTGATGAGGGCTAGCCTGCAGAATGAACAAAAATGTTCCATATCGAACGGCTTTTGTTTTTCGGAAAAAGTTGTTAGAAGTATGTGGTGTTTGGTATCAAATGAAAGAGTTCGATAAAAGCTGGCGTGTAGAATTAACAAAAATGGTCAATGTCGATCGGTTTTTGTTTTTTGCAAAGAATTGTCAGAAGTGTGTGGTGTTTGGTATCAAATGAAAGATTTCGATAAGGGCTGATGTGCAGAATTAACAAAAATGGTTAATGTAGATCGCCTTTTGTTTTTTGCAAAAATTTTTTTGAAGTATGTCGAGTTTAGTCTCGTATGAAAGGTCTCGTTGAGGCCTAGCGTGCAGAATTGACAAAAATGTTCCATTCCGATCGGCTTTTGTTTTCTGCAAGAAGTTCTCAAAAGTATGTCGAGTTTGGTCTCAAACAAAACGTCTGATTGAGGGCTAGCGTGCAGAATTGACAAAAATGTGCCATGTGAATCGGCTTTTGTTTTTTGCAAAAAGTTCTCAAAGGTATGTCGAGTTTGGTCTTAATTTAAACGTCTTGTTGAGGGCTAGCGTGCAGAATTAACAAAAATGTGTCATGTCGATCGGTTTTTGCTTTTTGCAAAGGTTGTTAGAAGTGTGTGGTGTTTGGTATCAAATGAAAGATTTCGATAAGGGCTGATGTGCAGAATTAACAAAAATGGTTAATGTAGATCGGCTTTTGTTTTTTTGCAACAATTTTTTAGAAGTATGTCGAGTTTAGTCTCGTATGAAAGGTCTCGTTGAGGCCTAGCGTGCAGAATTGACAAAAATGTTTCATTCCGATCGGCTTTTGTTTTCTGCAAGAAGTTCTCAAAAGTATGTCGAGTTTGGTCTCAAGAAAACGTCTAGTTGAGGGCTAGCGTGCAGAATTGACAAAAATATTCCATGTCAATCGGCTTTTGTTTTTTGCAACAAGTTGTCAGAAATATGTCATGTTTAGAATCGACTGAAAGGTCTTGGCGAGGGCTCCCGTAGAGAATTGACAAAAATGATCTATGTCGATCGGCTTTTGTTTTATGCAAAAATTTCTCAAAAGTATGTCGAGGTTGGTCTCAAATGAAAGGTCTTGGTGAGGGCTCCCATAGAGAATTGACAAAAATGATCTAAGTCGATCAAGTTTTGTTTCTTGCAAAAATTTCTCAAAAGTATGTCGAGTTTGGTCTCAAATGAAAGGTCTCGTTGGGGGCTAGCATGCAGAATTGACAAAAATGTTTCATGCCGATCTGCTTTTCTTTTTACAAAAAGTTGTCAGAAGTTTATAGTGTTTGATATCAAATGAAAGATCTTGGAGTCGGCTAGCCTGTAGAAATTGCAAAAAGGTTCCATGTCGATTGACTTTTGTTTTATGAAAAGAAAATGTCAGAAGTATTTTGTGTTTAGTCTCAAATGAAAGGTCTCGTTGAGGGCTAGAGTGCAGAATTGACAAAAATGTTTCATTCCGATCGGCTTTTGTTTTCTGCAGAAATTTCTCAAAGGTATGTTGACTTCGGTATCAAATGAAAAGTCTTGTTGAGGGCTAGCGTACAGAATTGACAAAAATGAGCTATGTCGATCGGTTTTTGTTTTTTGCAAAAAGTTGTCAGAAGTATGTGGTGTTTGGTATCAAATGAAAGATCTCGATAAGGGCTGGTGTGCAGAATTAACAAAAATGGTTAATGTTGATCGGCTTTTGTTTTTTGCAAAAAGTTTTTGGAAATATGTCCAGTTTGGTATTAAATAAAAGATCTCGGTGTCGGTTCACCTCTAGAAATTGCAAAAAAGTTCCATATCGATTGACTTTTGTTTTATGGAAAAAAAAATGTCAAAAGTATGTTGTGTTTAGTATCAAATGAAATGTCTCGCTGTGGGCTAGCGTGCAGAAATGACAAAAATGTTGTACGTGGATTGACTTTTGTTTTATGCAAAAAGTTATTAGAAGTATATCGTGTTTGGAATCTAATGAAAGGTCTCAGTGAGGGCTAACGTGCAGATATGCAAAAATTGTTTCGTGTGGATCGTCATTTGTTTGTTTCACTGATAGCGGAGCTCTAGGGTATGCTCGGCGTAGCCGAGAATTCGCTAGTCATATACCATTTTGATAGATTCACTATATATCTATATTTGGATTCATCTCGAGCATCGCAAAAATTTTGCTCACGGGTACAGGTCAAACCATTCATGGAATAATTTTAATATTATTTTATTAGATGTGGTTTAAAGTAGAATAGGGCCTTTTTGGGGTCTCATATTTTTACTGTGAGTGGTTTTCGTGTAAAAAATCGAAAACTAAGCCAAAAAGGAAAACTGGAACAAAACTGAAATAAATATCCTAGATGCCAGGTTTAAATTTAAAAAGAATTACTGTACCATCCGTCATTTTTGACAATTCAATGTGAAACTTTTACTTGATTTATTTTGAAAATGAAAAGAGATATTGTAAATGTAATTATATTTTTACACATTATAATAGTGAGCGAAATATATACAAATACACTGAATATTAAGTGTGGTGTATTTAAAATATTTAATTTTATGACGTTTGACGTTTATCATCTGTTGGGTCAGTCAATCAAAAAATTCGTGGCACAAGTTTTATATTTTCAAAGAGAAATATACAGAAATATAAAGTAAACTATGTACAATACACTTTGTGATGTAAGTATATTACTTTAAATTTGTTTCGTTGTATTTAAAGATGTATTTTCATTTCAGTTACAATTTTTAATTGGTTATCCAAACAAGAGTATATTTATATAAGAGAAATAACATAAAATTACTTAAAATAACACTACTGAAGTGTAACTGGTTATCATAAAAGTGCATTGTACATAATAATTTACGGCAAACCTTATTTACAATATTTAAATTTTCATGACATATGACGTGTCCAAACGTCAGCTCTAATCAAAAAATCATCTTGCAAGTCTTGTATTTGCTTGGAGAAATATATAGTAAAATTAGTTTAAAAGTAATATTACACTACATTTTATAATGTAAGTATGTAATTTTATATTTTCTTGAATGTATTTAAATATGTGTTTTCATTTCAGTTATACTCGTAGTTATCCAAACAAGAATATATTCATAGAAAAGAATAACATAAAATTATGGATAATAACACTATTGACAAAAATTTAATTATGGAAATCAAACAAGGCGCGTCGTATTCAGTCATAAACACATTTATTTAAAAATACTGACAAACCTTTCCTTCATACCCCCTTGGAAGAAATGTTTAATAATTTATTGTACAATAATTATTTTCAATTATGTATCTGGTTTATAGTAAACTGTAAGTAACTGCATTTTATACATTCTTTATGTATTCTTTCATCAAATTTCAGATGAAAGTATTTGATTACAACAACAATTAGATTTTTTAAATTTCTATTGTATTTTGTTATGGAATGAGATGATTTTTTAAATGAAAACGTATACAAAAACAAAGTATCTATCCAATTATTCAATTATCATTGATATTTCAAACAATAAACGCTTTCTGAAACCAAATATTTAACGAGAAATGCTTTTGATGACATGTGCTCCCAGGTGAATGGATTACATGAAAATTCATATTTTTACTACGAAATAATGCAAAAAAAATGTTTGAAAATTGTTGGATATTAGTTTAAGGTACGATATAAATATTATTAGGTAATTTTTTTATTTTTATCACTTACAGATGTCATATTAGGTTACTGGTTGAAAGTGTAATCAAATTAAATTAAAAGAAGCTATTTTTATCATAAATAATGCTATAAAAAGAGTAAATATAATATATTCTTTCATATACAACCATAAAGTTTTTAAATAATGGATTATTTATGTCAAAATTTGTGATGATGACAGTTGCGAGCAAGGTTTGCAATTCATATGGTTAGTTTTAGTTATTATTCTCTAATTATAAAAATATTTCATTTTACTATATAATATTATTATACTTTTATATTCATTGGAGAGTAAATAAAAATTACTTTATGAACATATTATTATTAATTATTAATATTTTACTTATTTTATTCAATTCAAATTTGACAATCTGACATCTAAAATTCATTTTCATAAACGAAGTGTATCTATTAAAATGATAAGATATATTTTAAAATGATTTATTTGGAAATCAAAAATATTTACCGTTTAACAATAAGCCTTTAGATACCCGAAAATTTAAAAGTAAACGGCAGGTTTTGATTGTTAGCTGCTCTTTTTGTAAATTTTCGGGACCCTAAAGGCTCATTGTTATTTGTTAAGGTATATTTATAATATTTTTATTAAAAAAAATTTTTGTGTTCTTATTAAATTTATTAACACGTTTCTTTGAATTTAAAAATTTACACTGGTCACATTCAGTAATCCGACTGTATAACACATGTTTGAACGCATCCAAAATACAGTTGTCAAATTATCTTGTCATTTTGACATTGCTGAAAATATAAGTATTATACTTATAGCGAAATTGAAAGCACATTAAATAGGGTTGGAAGTGCAAAGAAAAAATCAGTAGAAAGAAGAAGTCAAAATATAAAATTTATACATATTTTAGATAGTTAGACTACAGATTTTGTCTGATTACGTGGACAAAATTGACAAGCCTTTATTTCATACAGTTTTGGAGGGAATTGTTTAACAATTTATTGTAAAATAATTAGTATATAAATAAATGATGTATCTGGACTTTATTAAACTTTTATTAATTGCAATTTACTCTTTCTTTATACGCATTTCTTAACATTTCTGATGAAAACATTTGATTACAATAGAGATTACATTTTTCAAAATTCTGTAGTATTTTATAATGAAATGAGATGATTTCTCAGATGTAAACGTTTACATAAACAAATTATCTATCCATTTATCCATTTGTAACTGATGTATGAAACAATAAACATCTTTTCAAACCAAATATTCATATTCTCTTAGTCGAACTTGACTGTGATTGTACTGCACGAAAATTCATGTTTTCATTAAGAAATAATGCAAAAGAACGTATAAAAATTGGTTACTTTATCTACAACTAACAGGCATATAAATTTTCGAGTAGTTCATATATACCTCAACAGATGGCGCCACAGGATCACTTAAATTCCAAAATAACTATTCAAATTGTATTTATTATACTTTTATAATCATTTATATTGATATTTATAATAAAAAATAAATTATTAATAACAATAACAATAGTTGTAGATAAATACATATATAATTCAGCTTCATAAATATATAAATGAACATAGCAACAGAAAAACATGAATATAATCATGTTTTTTTTGGCAATATAAAAATGTATCAGTTTATAAATTTTGATATGTTATTTCACATTATTTATATTTATGAAATAGATAATTATTTTCAAAATAATACATTTTTATATATTCTTTAACTAACTTCATACTTATTGTGTCAAGTTATGACATTTAAGTTCTGTCAAACTGAATGTATTGTATGAAAATACAAATATTGTTAAGATATAATAAAAATACATAAAATTGGGTTAAACGTATTATTTAAATCTTTTCTTCTTATGTATTTTGATGATTAAACCGTTGTATCTCAAAATCCCTAAGCGCGGGAAATTTAAAATCTCTATAATTTCATTTATTTATCAACATGTATTTTTATTTATTTCCTAAACGGTCTCGCGTGCCGCTTTGAACGTGTTATAAATAAATAATATACATTACAACAAATGTTTCTAGGTCTAACACATAGTAGCACCCCCCGTAGAAGGGTGTGAAAAAAATTCATCAATTTCCAAAGTTGGAATATTAAATATATGATATTATTTGATAAGTTATGTGTGAGTAATTCATATACAGGGTGTTCCATTTAAGCGTGCCACCATTTCTATCTCGAGAACTATAAGAGCTACGAGGTTGGTTAAATTAGCAAAGAACCACCATTTTACAAGACTAATACAAAGAGCAAAAAAAACTTTTTTTTGACCTGTGGTTCTCAAAATACGGGACACAACTTTCTCTTTTTAGATGGGAACATATGTTTATTTTTAGGTTATTCGATAGAGCATTTTTTTCTGAATTCAGCGATATAAACATCACTATACTAAACGATTAGATTCACTATATATATAAGTTAGATCATCCATTCCCACAGGAACTGCTGATCCAAACAAGATCCCCTTACAGTATTTTTCCACTATATTATATTTTGTAATTATAAGCATTTTTAACATAATTTCATTTTGTATTATTTTAGTCAGTCATAGTTGAGAGACTGTAGTGTAAACTTGAATTAAATATTGTATCTAATCTTCCGTTGTAATTCAAATAAAATAAATTTTTTTCTTAATCGTCGAACCCGATTATTTAACTGGCGCAGTCGGTAGGATTCCCAAACGCGATTACAAAATAAATTATTGTGCGTGTTTCGTTTTAACGATTTGTTGGGAATCCTGAACTACAGCGGAAACGTCGTCGAGACTCTACACTGCACGAGAGAACATCGTGACCCAGAGATCTCCTGAGGCCCTGCTGAACACAGAGCTCCTGACACCGACACCCGTCCACAAGGAACAAGAGGAATCCATGGACAAGCTGATCATCACGTAAGTGCTTATGTCATCCAGTGATATCAGTAATTGAGATACAGATTCGGACACTAATTCAGTCGCTTCCTGTGATTCACCATTACCTACTTTAGAAAATTTAGACGATATATTATCTGAAATTCAAAGCTTATCCTTAGTAGATAAAATGGCTACCACACCAAGAATTCAGAAAGAATACTTAGATATGATCCCCGATTTTTACGGAGATCCAAAATTATTAGCACGATTCACAACAGTGTGTGAAAAAGTTGTAAATGTTTTCTTTAATACACGACAGCCAGAAGACTTTCAAAATGAATTTCTTATGGCGTCTATATTAGCTAAAATAAAAGGCGACGCAGCCATCCAATTAGCGAGTACCACTATAACATCATGGGACGACATTAAAACAGCCCTTATAAACTCGTACTCATACAAAAGAGATTGTTATACGCTTAGTATAGAACTAGCCGAATTAAAACAAGGCAATGAATCCCCATTTGACTATTATAACAAAATTCAAGACCTGTTAAATTTACAAATCTCGTATGTGAACTTAAATAAACCCGCCGAAGCACCCGTATTAGCTTCATATTTTAGAGAATACGCCCTGCGAGTACTTTTACGCGGTTTAAAAGATCCACTTGGCACGCTTATGCGGACAAAGAACCCAACTGATATGAACTCAGCCTTAAACATGCTGACGAATGACTTTCAGATCGAGAATAGTACACGCGCGTATAAAAATCACACTAATAATACTACAAACAAACCAAAACAGTTCAATCAACAAATACACAACACACAATTTAAATATCCAATGCCACCACTACAAATCAGACAACCACTACCGCAATTTAGACAATCATACACTCCACAATTAACATACAGACCCGACCTACATCCGAAGTATCACCAACAAAAACCATTCAACAACGTACAAATACCTAACCAAAACGCATTCAAATCTAATCCAAATGCAAAACTCCCAAAACCGACTCCAATGAGCATTAGCACGCGTCAATCTTACCAACCAAGACCAGGCCCTTCAGGCTACAATAATCGACCACAACAATTCACACCCAGACAGTACACCCAAACTACACCAAAATTTGTGTTTGAAGAACTACATAACACAGAAGTAAATGACTATAATGACGAGAATTATTACGACACAGACATGACGCTACCGTATGTCGAAGAACCGGACGAGCAAATCGTCGATTGCGAACCAGAACAATCAACGAATAATTTTTTAGAAATCCCAGCCTCGGAAACCAATTTGAATTAATGTTTTTAACACATAATCAGAGCGAATTGCCATTAATACTTTATCCAGAACATAGCTTAAAAGTACTGATCGATACCGGTAGTACTCGTTCCTTCATAAAACCCAAAATTGCACAAAAATTTTATAATGAAAAAATTCAACATGATCCCTTCAAAATTACCACTGCTCACGGTACGTCATTAGAAAATTATAGTTTAATATTACCTTGTTCGAAATTATTCAATAAACCAAATGTTTCATTAAAATACCATCTTTTTGATTTTCATAATCAATTTGACATATTGTTAGGCCTTGATAATTTAAAACATTTAGAAGCGGTAATCGACCTTACGCGCGATAAAATTATGACACCGACTCCGGAGATAAAAATCCACTATCATCAGCTAAAGCCTCGTCCACACTACACTCAAGTAGAACCAAAGTCAGAAAAAATTATAAAATTTCACACAAATAATATCGAGAACGGTGAAGCATTTATTCCAGAAACAAACTTAAATAATTTGATAATTCCAGAAGGAATTGCAAAAATCGAAAATCATTCTTTCTTTTATCCTGTTATAAATCCCAATGATATTCCCAAAATTATGAATGTACAAGATAGCAAAATTCTCCCAGAACCCTTAGAAAATTTCGAAATAAATAATATAAATTTTAGTGATCAATATCCAAAACCATCCTTCGATTTATCCCAAATTAGAATGGAACATATGAACTCTGAAGAAAGATTAGCTGTCACAAAATTACTTAAAGAATATTCTTCCATATTTCACACAGACAATAAATCACTTACATTTACAAATGAAATCAGACACAGAATACGAACTAAAGACGAATTACCGATATACACAAAATCCTATCGATACCCTGAAATCCACAGGCAAGAGGTAGAAGAACAAACCGAGAAAATGTTAAAACAAAATATAATTAGGCCGTCACATTCACCGTGGTCTTCACCCGTGTGGATTGTCCCCAAGAAATTAGACGCGTCCGGGAAGAAAAAGTGGCGGATGGTCATCGACTACCGCAAACTAAACGAAAAGACCATCGATGACAAGTACCCTATCCCAAATATTAACACGCTATTAGATAAACTCGGAAGGTGCCAATATTTTACCACCCTAGATTTGGCCTCGGGTTTCCACCAAATTGAGATGCACGAAGATGACATCCAAAAAACGGCTTTCTCGACAGAAAACGGGCACTATGAGTTTTTGAGAATGCCATTTGGCCTAAAAAATGCACCTGCTACTTTCCAGCGTGTAATGGACAATGTATTAAGGAATCTAACTAATAACATCTGTCTTGTTTACTTAGATGATGTTATAATCTTTAGTACTAGTCTACAAGAACATCTCGAAAGTCTGCGAGCTGTATTCGATAGACTCAAATCGGCTAATCTAAAAATTCAGATGGATAAGTCTGAATTCGTACGAAGAGAAGTCGCATATTTAGGACACGTAGTCACATCCGAAGGGGTAAAACCCAATCCTGATAAAATCCTGGCCATTAAAAACTACCCTGTACCCAAAACTCCTAAACAAATAAAAGGTTTCCTCGGATTATTAGGCTATTATAGAAAATTTATTAAAAATTTTGCAGATATCACGAAACCTCTTACTAAATGCCTCAAAAAAGGATCCATAATAAATATCCAAAATCCCGAATATATTGCATGCTTTAACACCTGCAAAAATCTTTTAATTAATGAACCCATCCTCCAATACCCTGACTTCTCGAAACCTTTTAACCTGACGACCGACGCGAGCAACTTTGCTATCGGTGCTATCCTATCTCAAAGCTCTATTGGTTCAGATTTGCCAATCGCTTATGCAAGTAGGACATTAAATGACAGCGAACAAAATTACTCCGCAATAGAAAAAGAACTACTCGCGATTGTTTGGGCCACGAAATATTTCAGACCTTACTTATTTGGCAGAAAGTTTAAAATTATTACGGACCATAAACCTCTACAGTGGTTATTTTCTCTAAAAGAACCAAATTCAAAATTAGTAAGATGGCGTCTTAAACTAGAAGAGTATGACTACGAAATTATCTATAAAAAGGGTAAACTAAACACAAACGCTGACGCACTGAAACGCATCCCACGCCCACCGGAAAATCCTGAACACAAATCCCCAACACACACAAAAAACATACCACAGAATAACAAATACAAACACTTTTTAGAAAACAGAGACACCATTGACACTAATTATAAAATTATCGAAGTAGAAGGAAATTTATTCGATGCACCATTTACGGACAGTTTAGCACACTGTATTAGTAAAGACCTAAAAATGTCAGCTGGTATAGCAAAACATTTTAGAAAACGATTTCAAAACATAGACATCTTGCAAAACCAAAATCCTAAATTACACAATTTAGTATATTTAAAAGACAAAAATAGATTCATCATTTATTTAATTACAAAAAATAATTATTCTGATCTCCCCGAACATTCCGATATATTTTACACCTTATTAAATCTTAAGTCTTTCTGCTTAAACAACAAAATAAAATGTTTAAGCATGCCGAAAATAGGCTGCGGAAAAGACTTATTACAATGGGATGACGTAAAATTAATGCTCGAATTTATCTTCCAAAATACGAACATAATAATCACCGTATACACACTACCTCCACATACCACACCTAATCTCAACACCAACGAAACAAATGACACAAATAGTGATACATTCTTTAAATACATGGAAAACTTCAATAAAAAATTTGAAAACAAAAATCAAAACGACAGCGATTCTCTAGTAGTAGAAATAGAAGATAGCGTACAAGACAATGACCTACAAGACCAAACAGACGCGACAATACACTCAAATCCTGAACACCCCGTCACTGGAATCCCCATCAGTGAAAGCCCTGTAAACGTAGGTAAAAATCAGGTAATAATATCAGAAGTAATACATTCCCCAGACAAACCCAAAATTTCCAAGATACACGAGGATAAAATGAGACTTCACATTCAAATCTCAAAAAACAATTTTGAAAACGATGTAATAGATTTTATTAAACAATACATCGTACCCAATGTAAAATATAATTTATATTTCAAACACCCTATCTACGAAAAATTTAGCGTAACCTTACAAAAATATTTCAAAAATTCTGAACTAAAGTTTGTTAAATGCAATACTAAATTAATAGACATAGAAAATAAATTTGACATATCTGAAACAATAAAAAATTATCACGAGGGGAAAACCAACCATAGAGGTATTCAAGAAACACATAATCAAATTAAAAAATTGTATTACTGGCCTAACCAGATAAAAGATATTAGCGACTACAAACCCAATAAAAACTCAATATAACATAACCCCAACTCCTAACAAACCTTTCCAGACAATTCACGTTGACACTTTGAGCTTAGAAAACCGCAAATTCCTAACTATTATTGACGCATTCTCCAAATATGCCCAAGCCTATTTACTAGATTCAACAAACGCTATAGAAATCTGCAACAAATTAACCAAATTCTTTTCACATCATGGCATTCCCGCACAAATCATATCCGACAACGGTCTAGAATTTAAAAATAACGTTATTAGAGAATTACTAACTCTACATAAAATCGAAATTCATTTTATTAGTTCGCAACATCCAAATTCCAACGGTCTAGTAGAACGTTTTCACTCTACACTTATCGAACACATTCGGCTATTCAATCTGCAAGCAAATTTCAAAAACGAAACAATAGAAAACAAAGTTCACTATGCCTTACTAGCATATAACAACACAAATCACAGTTCCACTAATCTTAAACCAATCGAGATAATAAATGGGCACTTCGAAACAAATTCACCTCTGGACATAGAACTCGAAAAGCAAATCACACAAGACTATATTCAAAATCATCGCGAAAAAACAAAATTAGCATATAAAAATATTAATTTAAAATTACAGACCGATAAGACAAATATTATAGGAAAGCTAAACGAGAAACGCGAAAATTTACCAAAAATTCCGGAAATAGTATATGTGCACAACAAGCTAAAAGTGAATAAGACAAAAAATGCAAAATTCAAAAAAGAACAAATTAAGCGCGTCAATAAAGAACTAAAAACCGCCACTATAATAACAGATCCTAAAGATAACAAAAAACAACCGAAAATTCATCTGTCAAACATAAAAAGACCTAGAAAAATCAATAACAACACTAATGCAAAATTAAATATTGCAGATCCCTCTTGCTCACATACGTCCACGGACTAAGAATTAAAAACATAACACATAACACTGGACTACTAACAATCGACTTAGGACCAGCAAGACTACAAAAGACAACACATACTTTCTTACACTACTACGACCTGCAACCTATACTTGACCAGTATAAAAACTTAAAAACACAATACAAATCATTGCAACAAGCCATTCATAGCAATAATATTAGCTTAACAGAATCCGTTACCTATGATAAGACAATTAGTTATATAGAAAATGCTATAGACGATAAGTTTAGCCATTTAATTAAAGATTTCAATAAAGCTAGACATAAGAGAGGACTAATAAACGGTTTAGGGACCATTGTTAAAACAATAACTGGTAATTTAGACGCGGAAGACGAAAAAAGATACACCAAAATTTTAAAACATTTAGAAAACAATCAAAATAAATTAAATGAACAAGTCAAAAACCAATATTCTATTAACCATCAACTAATAGAACAATTTAACAATTCTATAAATATAATGAATCATAATGGACTAGAACTGAAATCAAAAATAGAGCAGTTGACCCAAGTAGTTATCAGTGGAACTCACTCATGGAACAAACTTGTCACTCACGACATTTACAATCAATTAAACACCCTGTTTAGTATGATTTTTGGTATCCTACAAGATGTAGAAAATTCCCTAACATTTTGCAGACTGCATGTAATGCACCCGAGTATTATCAAAATTAATGATCTCTATTTAGAACTTAGCAAAATTCATAAATACTACAACAACGAATTCCCTCTAGAACCTACTCCAGATAATATGCTAGAATTCGAAAACTTGATAACTGTAAATTGTAAATCAATCTCAAACAAAATCATATACTTTCTAGAAATACCTATTAATCACGAAATTGAATTCCACTTATTTCACTTAATCCCTGTTCCCACAAAACTCAAAACTGAATTCGTGACCGTCATTCCCGATAAAAATTATTTTTTAAAATCTAATGACTACATAAAATCACTGAATGGCGTATGCACAAAAGGACCAGTCCATCAATGTCCCAATGTAGCGGAAGATATACTCGACGAAGCCTGCGAGAGAAATATAATCCTCCACAACAGTAACAAAAATTGCCGGTACACAAAAATTAATATCAACAAAAATCACATAGAGATCATCGAAGAAATTAATCAATTCCTGGCAATACTACCACATTCCGAAACAATCCACGCTTCATGTCAACAAGTCGATGAATACAAGTCACTACAAGGAATATTCCTAATAAACGACAACAATTGTGATTTGAAATTCAAAAATCAAACACTGAAGTTCAAAGACATTACACTTGGAAAACCAATAATCTTAGATGATTTCCACATTACCTTCGACGCAAACCAAGCTCCTACTATGTCAATCAACATCAACAAGATTGAAGACCTAAGACTACCCCTAAACACAATCAACAACATTGAAGAAGATGACACCCTGAACAGCACCGATTACTCCATAATAACATTATACGCCATCGTAATCATTATTGGTAGTATCGTCTTCGCCGTGTTCGTCCAGAAAAGACTCCAGCAGCGACAACCCCGAGCCGTAGAAGACCAGAACGCAGAACTTCAACAAATAGCCACATCTTCAACCCCCAGCCATAAACAACCCCAGCTGATCCTCACCGGCGGCGCTCATTCTTAGGCGGGAGGAGTTAGATCATCCATTCCCACAGGAACTGCTGATCCAAACAAGATCCCCTTACAGTATTTTTCCACTATATTATATTTTGTAATTATAAGCATTTTTTACATAATTTCATTTTGTATTATTTTAGTCAGTCATAGTTGAGAGACTGTAGTGTAAACTTGAATTAAATATTGTATCTAATCTTCCGTTGTAATTCAAATAAAATAAATTTTTTTCTTAATCGTCGAACCCGATTATTTAACTTATATCTATATATCTATCTATATATCTATCTATATATCTATCTATAGATTCATCACGAGCATCGAGTAACTTTTGTAATCGCCTACAGCCTGAACCATGCAAGTGATTGTTATAATTTTTTTTTTAATATGTGGGGGCTAATGAGATCTGGTGCCTTTTGGGTGTCTCATATTTTTACTATTAGTAATTATCGTGTAAAAAATTAAAACTTTGCACAAATGCTGCCTTGAAACAATGGATCCCAGAGGCCATGTCTAACTTTAAGAAGAATCACGCCGTCATCCGTCACTTTTGACAATCTGCCTATGAACTTTAAATGATTATATCTTTTAATAGAACATTGATATCAAAGATTTAAAAACAGTGTCATAAATAATAGACTTGAGCAAATGTGTTACAACTAATTTAAGTTTAAAACATAACGTATTTAATTAATATAAATTTTGACGTTTCCAATGTCAAAAGTCAATGTTGCCAAATTTGTAATGAAGTAACTAAATTAAAACCAAATATTCCTAAACTAACTTCACTGAAGACGGTGGCAGTTGTATTAGGGTTGACAATATTAATTTATAAATTTAAAAATTAACTACTATTTTTTAATGCAAACAGTGTTGCCAAATTATAAAGTAACTAAATAAAATCAAATATTCCTAAATAAAATAAATTGAATACTTTGCAGTGTTTGTTATCACAAGAAAGGAAACCATAAGGGCCAGTTTTAAAATGACAAAAAAAATGTGTCATGTCGAACTGCATTTGTTTCCCGTAAAAAGTTGTTAGAAGTAGGTCATCCTTGGGTTTTAAGGAAAGTTATATTAGGCTAGGTCACGATGAGGGCTAGCGTGCAGAATGAACAAAAATGTTCTATATCGAACGGCTTTTGTTTTTTGGAAAATGTTGTAAAAAGTATGTGGTGTTTGGTATCAAATGAAAAGGCTCGATAAGGGCTGGCGTGTAGAATTAAGAAAAAAGGTCAATATTGATCGGCTTTTGTTTTTGCAAAAATTTCTCAAAGATATGTCGAATTTAGTCTCAAATGAAAGGTATCGTTGAAAGCTAGCGTGCAGAATTGACAAAAATGTACTATGTCGATCGGTTTTTGTTTTTGCAAAAAGTTGTCAGAAGTATATCGTGTTTGATATCAAATGAAAGGTCTCGTAGTGGGCTAGCCTGCAGAATTGACAAAAATGTACTATGTCGATCGGTTTTTGTTTTTTGCAAAAAGTTGTCAGAAGTATATCGTGTTTGATATCAAATGAAAGGTCTCGGAAAGGGCTAGCGTGCAGAATTAATAAAAATGTGCTATGTCGATCGGTAATTGTTTTTTGCAAAAAGTTGTCAGAAGTGTGTGGTGTTTGGTATCAAATGAAAAGTCTTGTTGAGGGCTAGCGTGCAGAATTGACAAAAATGTTCCATGTCGATCGGCTTTTGTTTTATGCAAAAAGTTGTCAGAAGTATGTCGTGTTTGGTATCAAATGAAAGATTTTAGAGAGGGCTAGCGTGCAGAATTGACAAAAAATGTGCTATGTCGATCGGCTTTTGTTTTTTGCAAAAGGTTGTCACAAGTATATCGTGTTTGATATCAAATGAAAGGTCTCGGAGAGGGCTAGCGTGCAGAATTGATAAAAATGTGCTATGTCGATCGGTATTTGTTTTTTGCAAAAAGTTGTCAGAAGTGTGTGGTGTTTGGTATCAAATGAAAAGTCTCGTTGAGGGCTAGCGTGCAGAATTGACAAATATGTTCCATGTCGATCGGCTTTTGTTTTATGCAAAAAGTTGTCAGAAGTATGTCGTGTTTGGTATCAAATGAAAAGTCTGGGTGTGGGCTAGCGTGTAGATATGATAAAAATGTTGCATGTCGATCGACTTTTGTTTAATGCAGAAAGTTGTCAGAAGTATGTCGTGTATGGTATCAAATGAAAGGTCTCGGTGAGAGTTGGGGTACATAAATGACAAAAATGTTTCATGTCGACCGGCTTTTGTTTTTTTGCAAAATATTATTAGAATTATATCCTGTTTGCAATCTAATGAAAGGTCTCGGTGAGGCCTGACCTGCAAATATAAAATAATTGTTTCATGTCGATTGGCATTTGTTTTTTGCACTGACATCGGAGCTCTAGGGAATGCTCGGCGTAGCCGAGAATTCGCTAGTCCCTATACTAAACGATTACATTCACTATATATCTATCTATCTATAGATTGATCACGAGCATCGAGTAACTTTTGTAATCGCCTACATCCTGAACCATGCAAGTTATTGTTATAAAAAAAATTTTAATATGTAGGGGCTAATGAGATCTGGTGCCTTTTGGGTGTCTCATATTTTTACTATTAGTAGTTTTCGTGTAAAAAATTAAAACTTTGCACAAATGCTGCCTTGAAACAATGGATCCCAGAGGCCATGTCTAACTTTAAGAAGAATCACGCCGTCATCCGTCACTTTTGACAATCTGCCTATGAACTTTAAATGATTATATCTTTTAATAGAACATTGATATCAAAGATTTAAAAACAGTGTCATAAATAATAGACTTGAGCAAATGTGTTACAACTAATTTAAGTTTAAAACATAACGTATTTAATTAAAATAAATTTTGACGTTTCCAATGTCAAAAGTCAATGTTGCCAAATGTGTGATGAAGTAACTAAATTAAAACCAAATATTCCTAATCTAACTTCACTGAAGACGGTGGCAGTTGTATTATGGTTGACAATATTAATTTATAAATAAAATAAATTGATACTTTGCTGTGTTTGTTATCAAAAGAAAGGAAACCATAAGGGCCAGTTTTAAAATGACAAAAAAAAATGTGTCATGTCGATCTGCATTTGTTTTCCGTAAAATGTTGTTAGAAGTAGGTCGTCCTTGGGTTTTAAGGAAACGACACAATACGGACTGGTATGCACGAATAACAAAAATGTTGTATGTAGACTAGAATTTGTTTTTTGCAAAATGTTGTCAGAAAAATGTCGTGTTTGGTTATTTTCGAATTACAAAAGTCAATGTTGCCAAATGTTTAGTAAAGTAACTAAACAAAGAACAAATATATCCTAATGAAAGGTTACTGAAGACAGTGAATGTTATATTAGGCTAGGTCACGATGAGGGCTAGCGTGCAGAATGAACAAAAATATTCTATATCGAACGGCTTTTGTTTTTTGGAAAATGTTGTGAGAAGTATGTTGTGTTTGGTATTAGATGAAAAGGCTCGATAAGGGCTGGCGTGTAGAATTAAGAAAAAAGGTCAATGTTGACCGGCTTTTGTTTTTGCAAAAATTTCTCAAAGATATGTCGAGTTTGGTCTCAACTGAAAGGTCTCGTTGAGGGCTAGAGTGCACAATTGATAAAAATGTACTATGTCGATCGGTTTTTGTTTTTTGCAAAAAGTTGTCAGAAGTATGTCGTGTTTGATATCAAATGAAAGGTCTCGGAGAAGGCTAGAGTGCAGAATTGAAAAAAATGTGCTATGTCGATCGGTATTTGTTTTTTGCAAATAGTTGTCAGAAGTGTGTGGTGTTTGGTATCAAATGAAAAGTCTCGTTGAGGGCTAGCGTGCAGAATTGACAAAAAAGTTCCATGTCGATTGGCTTTTGTTTTATGCAAAAAGTTGTCAGAAGTATGAAGTGTTTGGTATCAAATGAAAGGTCTCGGAGAGGGCTAGCGTACAGAATTGACAAAAAATGTGCTATGTCGATCGGCTTTTGTTTCTTGCAAAAGGTTGTCACAAGTATATAGTGTTTGGTATCAAATGGAAAGTCTGGGTGTGGGCTAGCGTGTAGATATGATAAAAATGTTTCATGTCGATCGACTTTTGTTTAATGCAGAAAGTTGTCAGAAGTATGTCGTGTATGGTATCAAATGAAAGGTCTCGGTGAGAGTTGGGGTACATAAATGACAAAAATGTTTCATGTCGACCGACTTTTGTTTTTTGCAAAAGTTAATAGAAGAATATCGTGTTTGAAATCTAATGAAAGGTCTCGGTAAGGGCAGACGTGCAGATATAAAAAAACTGTTTCATGTCGATTGGCATATGTTTTTTGCACTGACAGCGGAGCTCTAGGGAATGCTCGGCGTAGCCGAGAATTCGCTAGTCATATACTATTTTGATAGATTCATAAAACATAACGTATTTAATTAATATAAATTTTGACGTTTCCAATGTCAAAAGTCAATGTTGCCAAATGGGTGATGAAGTAACTAAATTAAAACCAAATATTCCTAAACTAACTTCACTGAAGAGAGTGGCAGTTGTATTAGGATTGACAATATTAATTTATATATTTAAAAATTCACTACTATTTTTTATTACAAACAGTGTTGCCAAATTATAAAGTTACTAAATAAAAATCAAATATTTGATATCAAAAGAAAACCATAAGAGCCGGTTTTGAAATGACAAAAAAAAATGTGTCATGTCGACCTGCATTTGTTTTTCGCAAAAAGTTGTTAGAAGTAGGTCGTTCTTGAATTTTAATGAAACGACACAATGTGGACTGGTGTGCACGAATGACAAAAATGTTCTACGTCGATTAAAATTTGTTTTTAGCAAAATGTTGTCAGAAATGTCGTGTTTGGTATCGAATGAAAAGACTCGGGAAGGGCTGAAATGCAAAATTGACAAAAATGTTCCATGTCGATCGGCTTTTGTTTTTTGCAACAAGTTGTGAGAAATATGTCGTGTTTGGTATCGAATGAAAGGTCTTGGCGAGGGCTCGCGTACAAAATTGTCAAAAATGTTTCATTCCGATCGGCTTTTGTTTTCTGCAAAAAATTCTCAAAAGTATGTCAAGTTTGGTCTCAAATGAAACGTCTTGATGAGAGCTAGCGTGCAGAATTGACAAAAATTTGCCATGTCGATCGGTATTTGTTTTTTGCAAAAAGTTGTCAGATGTGTGTGGTGTTTGGTATCAAATGAAATGTTTCAATAAAGGCTGGTGTGCAGAATTGACAAAAATGGTCAATGTCGATCGGCTTTTTTTTTTGCAAAGGGTTGTCACAAGTACATAGTGTTTGGTTTTAAATTAAAAGTCTCGATGTGGGCTAGCGTGTAGATATGATAAAAATGTATCATGTCGATCGACTTTTGTTTCATGCAGAAAGTTGTAAGAAGTATGTCGTGTTTGGTATCAAATGAAAGGTCTCGGTGAGGGCTGGGATACATAAATCATAAAAATGTTTCATGTCGACGGGCTTTTGTTTTTTGCAAAAAATTATTAGAAGTATATCGTGTTTGCAATCTAATGAAAGGTCTCGGTGAGGCCTGACGTGGAAATATGAAATAATTGTTTCATGTCGATCGGCATTTGTTTTTTGCACTGACAGCGGAGCTCTAGGGAATGCTCGGCGTAGCCGAGAATACGCTAGTCATATACTATTTTGATAGATTCACTATCTATATATCTATCTATCTATCTATATTTGGATTCATCTCGAGCATCGCAAAAATTGTGGTTTAATGAGGACCAATCGCTTTTGGGTGTCCCATATTTTTACCGTGCATAGTTTTTGTGTAAAAAATCGAAAACTAAGCCAAAAAGGAAAACTGGAACAAAACTGAAAAAAATATCCTAGATGCCAGGTTTAAATTTAAAAAGAATTACTGTGCCATCCGTCATTTTTGACAATTCAATATGAAACTTTTACTTGATTTATTTTGAAAATGAAAAGAGATATTGTAAAGGTAATTATGTTTTTACACATTATAATAGTGAGCGGAACATATACAAATACACTGAATGTTAAATGTGGTGTATTTTAAATATTTAATTTTATGACATTGACGTTTATTATACGTAAGGGTACCAAAAATATAAATAGGCTATTATAAATTGTAAATATAATATATTTTGTTATAAATCAGTATATTTTAATGATTCGTACATATACATTCCAATAAAAACGTATTTTAAATAAAAAAAACTAATTCCATTTTCACTTTTGTTTGAGAACTGCTTTCCACCATTGCAGGTACATTTCAAAACAATAAATCTTGAGAAATAAGGCGAATAACAAGGTAATGTTTGTATTATTATGTCTATTACTATAAAACTTAATTTTTCTATATATTTTCTTTTCAATTAAAACACTTTAAATTATAGGGTTATGCATGACCGGCTTTTTTGACAGATGGACTCATAAAGTGACAGATAGCTCGGTGAAAAAGACTATTTCAGGGAGTGATTATTTCTTCTAAAATTACAGCGAGATATTGTATGAAAATTATCGCAAATCATCATTAATACATGTACGTTAAAGTATAATATAAATATTTGCATATTAATTGTAAATTTTGTTCATTTTTAGTTACTTATCCTAACCTACATGAACTTTGACATATCGAGATGTAATTATAAATAAAATGAAGCAATTAGTTTCATAGAAATCATTATTATAAGTAAAAATATAACGTATCCCTCAAAAAGAAACCAGAAAATTGGATGATATGATAAAATTTTACAAAAATTTCGCATTTGACACTTCAGTTGGAGACACGAACTAGTTCGCAGCGTGAAAATATCATTTTTACTACAATATATAGTAAAATATCGTATAAAATATTATTGAAATCATGTGTTTTACAGGTATTTTAATGTAGAATATAAATATTTGTATATTAACATTAAATTTAATAAATTTTTAGTTAGTTCTCGTAACCCACATGTACTCAGGTATACCGAGATGAAATTTTAAATAAATTAAAACAATTCATTGGGCAAATATTGTTAAAATAAGTGACAATATAACATATTCTTTAAAATACAACCCAAAGATTATTCAAAAAATTTTACCACAAAAATAACTATTAATTCCATAAACCATTGTTTTACTATCACTGGTTTATATTGTTTTACCGACATCAATTGAGCGAACTTCATGTTAAATCAATTTTTAGAATAGATAAAATCTGACTTTATTTTTGTACAAAATCATATAAATATTTGCTTCCGTGCCCTAATTTTATGTTTTTTTGTCATTGTTTAGCTAAAGGAAGACATTGCAACAAAAAAAATTGCAACTTTAAGGATGGTAGGCATTCTAGAATCCAGCCTAATAAA
The DNA here is from genome assembly GCA_035578165.1 of Stenolophus ochropezus. Lineage (NCBI taxonomy): Eukaryota > Metazoa > Arthropoda > Insecta > Coleoptera > Carabidae > Stenolophus > Stenolophus ochropezus. Next base: position 24,144,741 of record JAQOWZ010000007.1, read on the forward strand.
AAATACTCGCATCAATGTAAAATTATGTACTTTTGCAGTTTAGAACGGAAATATATACAAGCGGATTTACTGCGGGCAACAAAGTATGAGTTTATTTTAATGTTTTTCTATTTATTTATATTTATTATCAATTACAGCTTTTAATTTGTGTGACAAATAAATTTGAAGCCTAAACAAGTTCTGCATTTCTTATAATTCTACAAAGAAAGCAGAAGAACTTTTTGTTTACGGAATACAATGTATGCAAGATAGGAGACGTTTCATTTTATGTGAGTACATATTTTAATTTATTAGTTTCATCATCGTCATTACATATATTATTAAAAATAGTCATAACAGTATGATTAATTATTGCAAAACTACGTAGTTCTTAAATTTTATTTCCTGGAAATAAATATTAACAATTGCTTCCACAGGCGTTTATTGTTATTATTTTTTTGTACAATCAATTTTATGTCAATACTTCAAATATACCTTACATTCATTATTTATTATTATCTTCTTCATTATCTGCATGGTTTTGAATATAATCAAATTACTAAAATAAAAATACGGTATAATAAAAATTCGCACGTCCATGAACATAAATTTAAAATTTTCTTCCTAGACATATAGTTTAGTAGCTTTTAAAGAAAATTGGTGGTCCCGTGATTATCACTTGCTTTTGATCAGGCTTTTATAATTATTTCAAATAAAATTTTTATTTGCATACACCTACAAATTTTAAAATTTTGCAATATACAATCATTGAATTATCAAAAAATTAGTGTTAAACTGTTGGTAACTTATATTCCGTATTTACCATAATGTCCTGTCGTTATTACAGGTTGTTTATTTATTGGCTTTTATTAAATTATAATTTTATTTTAATAATTAGGCATGCTTAGGAAAACAAAATTTGTTTAATTACTTAATTGTTCTTTCACTTCTGTGTAAGGCAGTTATATTTATTGTGTTTTCAATAAATCGAATTGCGAATCAAACTGATAGTTTTGAAAATTTGTTCTCTACTGCAGAATAATATATTTATAAAATCCCGTTTGTTGTGGTGCCAAATTTGTATTTAAGGTGAGAATTTATTTTTCATATCTTTTATTAACTATAGGTAATTTCTTGGTTAAATATTTATTGTTTTCTCTCTTCTAATTGTTAATAAAATGAAATGAATTGCCCTCGGAATTACCATAATTTTATATACATATATTGATAATGTTGGACAAGTATTTTTATTTTTATTTTACTGTAGGTGTAAAAATAACCTGCAGTTGCGAAGCAGTAAGAGTGCAAGCATATATATTCAAAATAGAAAATAAAGTATTCCTGTTTGAAGCTGCAGCCTGACGTATTGCTGATAAAGGTAAAGGTAACACTGAAAATAACAACGCACTCAAAACCTGTAAGTGTTTATTTTAATTTTTGTAATAACACAAGTGTAACAAAATGCCAACTAAAAGTGAAAAAAATCGCCTTAAGCGTAAACAACGACACGCAAAAAATATATATATATATATATATATATAGTGGCTTAACACCCCCATGGGGTTGCGCCGCTTCCTTCGAAGCTTTCTAGATCCAATTTTATTGGAGTGGATCAAACTCCGATTCCTGTTTCTTAGATGTTCTTTATAATATTCCTCCACAACTCCCTATCTCTTGTTTTATTCTTCCAGTTGCTAATTCCAGCTGCTTTCAGATCTTCTTCCACTTCTCTCAGCCATGTTGTTCTGGGCCTGCCTCGTCTTCTTCTTCCGCCTGGGCTCCACTCGACTATTGATCTTATTGTATCCCTTTCTTCTGCTCTCCATACATGGCCAAGCCATCTCATTCTATGTTGTTTAATTTTTTTCACTATATTATCTCCTTCTAATTCTTGTTCTATTTCATGGTTCATTCTTATTCTGTATTCATTTTCTGATACCTTGATTGGTCCTAGAATTGTTCGTATTATTTTGCGTTCCATTATTTTTAGATCTTCTTCTTCTTTTTTTGTCACTGTGATTGTTTCAGCTGCGTATAATGCTATTGGTCTAATTATTGATTTGTATATTCTGATTTTGGTATTTTTTGTTAATAGTTTGCTTTTTAATATTTTTTTATTTGCGTAAAAAGCTCTACTTGTTGCTATAATCTTTTCCTTAATTTCTGTTTCTCTTTCTCCTTTACTTGATAACATAATTCCTAGATATTTAAACGTATCTACTTGTTCAAATGTGTGTTCTCCGATTTTTTTTCCTTTGTTTTCAGCATTCTTTCCTAGCAGCATTATTTTGGTTTTTGCTTCGTTGATTTTTAATCCTATCTTATCTCCTTCGATCATTATTTCTTGCAGCATTTCTATCATTATATTCCTGTTCTTCGTTGCAATAACTATGTCGTCGGCATATGCTATTATTTGTCCTCCTCGTGTTCTAAGCGTTCCTTTATTTATTTTTCTAAGTATATATTCTAAAGCTAGGTTGAACAATGTTACCGACAGCGCATCTCCTTGTCTGACCCCTTTATTTATCTCGATCTCTTCTGTCTCCCCTTTTTGTGTTATAATGCTTATTTTATTTTTCCTCATTGTCATCGAGATTAGTCTTCTTAATTTTGCTGGTATATTTAACTCCTCAAGTGCTGTCATAAGCTTTTTTCTTTTAATGGAGTCAAAGGCTTGCTGGAAATCAATAAATAGCATTTCTATATTCAGATTGTATTCAACTGATTTTTCAATTATTTGTTTGACTGTATGTATGGCGTCTGTTGTTGATCTGCCTTTACTGAATCCACATTGATATTGTCCAATTATGTTATTTTCTGCATTTACTAATCTTCTTTGTATTAATGTGGATAGTATTTTATATACCGTATTCAACATAGTAATACCTCTGTAGTTTTTACATACTTGCTGGTCACCTTTTTTATGAATTGTCACTATTTGTCCAGATTCCCATTCTATTGGCATCTTTTCATCTCTCCATATTTTCTTTATGAGTTCGTATATTTGTTGTTGCAAGACTACCCCTCCATATTTTATTAATTCAATATTTATTCCATCTTTACCTGGTGTTTTTCCATTGTGACATTTTTTTATTATTTCTTGTACTTCTTTTAGCGTTGGCTCTTCTACTATTCTATCTTGTTCATTGTTTTGTGTTTCAAATTCATTTTCATCTTGTGTATCTGTTAATAAATCTTTAAAGTGGTTAATCCAAATTTGTTTATATTCTTGTTCGTTTTCTGCTATTCTACCATTTATATTTTTTATGCCATGTACTTTGATTTTCTGTATTTTATTTTGTGCTTGAATTTGTTTGTAAAATCTTTTTGTATTTCTTTTCTGCCTTTCTTCTTCTATTTCTTTAATCTGATTCTCTGTCCATTCTCTCTTGTTTTTTCTTATAGTTTTGTTGCATTCGTTTCTTATTTTTTCATATATTTGTTTGTCTTCATTTTTTTTTGTTTGTAGCCATTTTATTCTTGCATTTTTCTTTTTATCTGCCATTTTCTTACATTCGTCATTATACCAGCATTTTCTTTTATCTTGTTTTGCTTTTCCTACCCATTTTTGACTTGCTTCCTGTATACATGTCTTTATACCATTCCATTTTGTTTCTATGTCATCTTCATAATTTGTTACTTCTTTTAGATTTTTATCTAGTTCTTGTATATATTTCTCTCTTATACTTTCATTATTCAGATTTTCTGTATTCCATTTTATTTTTTTACTACTATTTTTTTTTTTAATTTTTGTAATAACACAAGTGTAACAAAATGCCAACTAAAAGTGAAAAAAATCGCCTTAAGCGTAAACAACGACACGCAAAAAATATAGTTAATAATAATAGCTGCATAAATTCGGATAATAGTGTTGTAGAAAATGAATGTATAAATCGTCAGGTTATGTCAGGCAATTCAGGAGAATTATTTATAAAACGAAGTAAAGATTGTGAAGTAGAAAATAATATACAAACGGGTAATTTAAATACAGGTATTGAAACAGTTGACAATCATATACAGCTAATAGAACGTGATTATAATACTTTAATAAATCCTGCTGGATATTTAGAAGACGTTCATATAGACTTTTACTTTTCGTTAGTACGTTCAGTAACTGAGTTCGACCCTCAGCCCACAGTGTATGTAGATGCTCCAGACCGAATAGTTGCAATCGAGCAGGGAACTAGACACCTACAAATTTTATTCGTGCCAGGTGCAAATATTGGGAGCGTAGGTCATTGGGTTACAGCGTATTATGACGGATTAGAAATTACAATTTACGATAGCATGAATTCCCAGAATTTAAATGCAGGTGTTAAATTATATTTAGAAAGATTATTCCCCTATAGTCCCTCAATTAGGTTTGTACGAGTACAACAGACTAACACCTATGATTGCGGGTTGTTTGCAATAGCTTTCTTTACAAGTTTAATACTTAACCGGAATCCTGAGCATGAATCTTACGATAGTAATAGACTTAGATCACACGTTTTACAAATGTTTCGAACACGTAATATTACAGCATTTCCAGTAACTCGTCAGCAAAATTTAAGGGAAAATTATTTTAAACGGAAATCAAATGAAACAGAGGAAGAACGAGCTAAACGTCTAAAATCAAATTACGAATATAAATTCAAATACGTGGTTATTGAAACACCTGAAAAAAAACACATCGTATAGAGAAACAGAAAGAAATTAATTTGAATAATCTTGTAAATGAAACATTAGAACAAAAAAATAATAGGTTACAAACACTTAAAATAAATTTTAATAACTACATTCTAAATGAAACTACCGAACAAAAAGAATATAGGTTAGAAAGACTAATAACAAATTTTAACATTTATATGCAAAACGAAACTACCGAACAAAAAGAATATAGGTTAGAAAGACTCAAAACAAATTTTAACATTTATATGCAAAACGAAACTACCGAACAAAAAGAATATAGGTTAGAAAGACTCAAAACAAATTTTAACATTTATATGCAAAACGGAACTACCGAACAAAAAGAATATAGGTTAGAAAGACTAAAAACAAATTTTAATAATTATGTACAAAATGAGACTGTAGAACAAAAGGAAAGTAGATTAGAAAGACTTAAACTTAATTTAAATAATTATATAAACAAGGAAAATCCTGAACAAAAAACGAATAGGTTACAAAAGTTAAAATTCAATTTTAAAGAGTACATTAAGAATGAAACTCCTGAACAAAAACAAAAACGTTTAGAAAAGTATAGAGATAATTTTGATAATTTGGTTGAAACTGAAACTGTAGAACAGAAACAAGAAAGACTAACAAAAAATAATATGATTAATAAAAATAAAATAAAAGCGCGTAAAAACAAGGTTTCCAATGATAACTATATGTTAGCTAGAAAAGGATTAGGAGTTCGAATTGAGCCCCATTCCTTGGGACCAATGAATGTTGTCTGTTCACATTGTTCCTCTGTTAATTTTTCATATGAAAAGCCGTCGGACGGTAAATTTACATACTGCTGTCGAAAAGGAAAATTAAACGCAGATCAATTAAATGAGTTCCATGAATATATTAAAAATCTAATGTTAGGTAAAGATTCAGACAGTAGAAACTTTAGAGAAAATGTTAGACAATACAATAGCGCGTTAGCATTCGCATCCTTTAGGGCTAAAATTTCTGCGCCTCCTGGCAGGGGGCCCTACTGTTTCCGCTTTCACGGTCAAATTTATCATGATTCTGCCACCTCAATGTATCCTAAACAAAATGAAACAGAAAAATATGCCCAATTATATATCATCAATTCAAATGAAGCGTTAGAGAAGCGAATGAACGTAGAGTATAATAAAAATTGTAAGCCAAATATCATGGGGCAATTAGATGTAATACTTAGGGAGGTTAATCCGTATTGTCAGGCGTATATGATGTTGAAAGAAGTAGAGCAAAGGGAAGTAGCCAAAGCTAATCAAACAAATCAGTCGGTGCCAGAAATAAATTTGTGGATTGTAAATGACAGAAAAAAAGATAAACGTAGGTACAATATCCCCACATGTAATGAGGTGGCAGTTGTTTTTACGTCCAATGACGGTGAGCCACCAATAGATAGGGACATTTGTGTCCACCCAAAAGTTGGCGGTTTAGTTCGAATTAATCAGTTTAGTGAAAACTGCGACCCCATGTCCTATCCTTTATTATTTCCTCGCGGTGAATGTGGCTGGAACATGAATTCAAAACAAGCTGACGGTGTTAAAAAGCAAAGTATGTTACAATTTTACATAAACAGATTAGCGGTTAGAAACACATTTAACCCATGTTTAGAAGCCGGTAAACTAACCCAACAATACATTGTAGATGCGTATGTTAAAGTCGAAGCCGAAAGATTAACGTATATTAGACTAAATCAGCCTACTCTCAGGGTAGAGCTATATAGTGGGTTGATGGACCACATTCATAATTTGGCAGACAATGAAGGTGGAAAAGCAGGCACCATGATTATTCTACCGTCTACATTTCAAGGTGGTAGTCGATTCATGCTAAAAATGTACCAAAATGCCATGTCTATTGTTAGAGAATTTAGCCGCCCTGATCTATTTTTAACAGTGACATGTAACCCGAAATGGCCAGAAATTGTACAACAGTTGCGCGAGGGTCAAACCTCTGCAGACCGCCCAGACATAACCGCCAGAGTTTTTAACGGAAAAATAAAAAGTATGTTGCATGAATTTTTACATGACAATATTTTTGGGAAAGTTGTAGCATTCATATTTGTAATTGAATTTCAAAAACGCGGTCTGCCTCACATGCATTTATTATTAACTCTAGATAGTGCAAGTAAAATCCGTAACAAAGATGACATTGACGAAATAGTCAGTGCAGAAATTCCCGACGAGGACGCAGAACCGGAATTGTACCAATTAGTTCGTTCACATATGATTCACGGTCCGTGCGGTATTCTAAACAAAAATTCGCCGTGTATGAACGAAAATAAATGTTCAAAAATGTTCCCTAAAGATTTTAGAAATGAAACACATGAAAACATTAACGGTTACCCCCTGTATAAACGGTCAAATAATAATGCAAAAATGTACATTCTTTGGAAAAATGGTTTAGTTAAATACACGGTAGACAATAGGTGGATAGTTCCGTACAATCCGTATTTGTTAAAAAAATATAGAACCCACATAAATGTTGAAATATGCGCATCAGTAAAAAGTATAAAATATATTTGTGATTATTTGTGCAAGGGGCATGATTGCGCGAGCGTCAAATTAGGACAATTTGATAAAAACAAAGTTATACAGTGGGATTAAATAAACGGTTATTTAGATGCTAGGTATGTATCTGCCCCAGAATGTTGTTGGAGGCTTTTAGAATATCCGTTGCATGACAAGTCACATACAATAATGGAATTAGCAGTACATTTAAAAAATCAACAGGCGGTATTTTTCACTAACGGTCAAGAAAAAAAAGCAGTTGAACGAGCAGCGAAAAAAAATACAACATTAACAGCTTGGTTCCTACTCAATGAAATAGACGTTAATGCCCGGCAATATGTTTACATGGAAATTCTTAAATATTATGTATTTGCTAATAATGCATGGAAAGCTAGACAACGTGAGAAAAAGCCACCTATCGGCCGAATGATTTCTGTTAGCCCTAGAGATATTGAAAGATTTCATTTAAGATTAATTTTGGTACACGCAAAAGGTGCCACAAGTTTCGAAGACTTGCGTACCGTCGACGGCAAGTTATATAATACATACCAGGAAGCTGCCCGTGCATTAGGTCTTTTAGCTAATGATAAAGAGTGCGAAAATTGTTTAGACGAGGCTGTGTTGAGTAAATTTCCCAGACAATTGCGTGAATTATTTGCTTATTTAATTTGCTTCCATACATCAACCAATGCCCTCAGCTTATGGGAAAAATTTAAGCATTATTTAATGGAAGATTATTTATTACATAATTCTGACAAAGTTGCACAAAGTAAATGGTTATTAAAAATACAGGAAATACTCGATATACATAAATTCACCTTAAGTGATTTCGGTTTGCCCCAACCAGAAAATATTGATGATTTAGAAAATGAAACTAATTCTTTTGATGTAGCAGCCGAAAAATTAGAGGGAGAACAAAATGTAGCTTTATTTAACAGAGACCAAACAGAAATTTTAAATAACATATTAAATGCCGTAAATGACATTAATTGAATTAATTTCTTTGTTGACGGTCCCGGGGGAACAGGGAAAACATTTTTGTATAACACATTGATAAGTATTTTAAGGGGCCAAAATCAAAAAGTTATAGCTGTAGCTTGGACGGGAATAGCAGCTACTCTGTTAAAAGGTGGTCAAACAGTTCATTCAGTATTCAAGTTACCAGTGCCTGTAAATGACGGATGTGTATGTAGAGTGAAATCAAATAGCAAAGCGGGTAAATTAATAAAAAAGGCAAGTGTAATAATCTGTGATGAGGTAACAATGATACCTAAACACGCACTCGATGCAATAAATTTATTATTACAAGATTTGATGGAGAATAAAATACCATTTGGGGGAAAAGTTATAGTTTTAGGTGGCGATTTCAGACAGTGCTTGCCAATAGTCAATTACACAAACCATCGAACTGTAATAATTGAAACATGTGTTGTAAAAAGTCATTTATGGCCACTATTTACAAAATTTTCATTAAAACAAAATATGCGCGTAAATAAAGACGAAAAAGAATTTTCAGAATATTTACTGAAAATAGGCAACGGTGAAAATGAAATTGTCAAAATTCCTGCACATTGCATTTCCGAAACATGTCTAGCAAATGAAATATTCGGTGAAGATGACATACAACCTGATGATATTTATAAATTTACAGATAGAGCCATTTTAGCACCAAAAAATGATGACACAATGATAATTAATGAACACGTAATAAATAAAGTTGTAGGGTCATCTAGAGTATATTTAAGTGCTGATTCTTGTGAATGTGACGAGATAAATAAAATTAATTACCCCGCCGAATTATTGAATGGCCTAACACCAACCGGAATGCCTCCTCACAATTTAACACTAAAAATTGGAGCAATAGTAATGTTATTAAGAAATATGAATCCAAAGCGTGGTCTATGTAATGGTACAAGGTTCATAGTAAAAGACATGAAGAATAATTATTTAGATGTAGAAGTACTAACAGGACAGAGTGCAGGTAGCCGGCTCTATTTACCACGTTTTGATTTAACTACCGAAACAGATTTACCATTCACCTTGAAACGAAGGCAATTCCCAATAAGATTAGCTTTCTCAATGACAATAAATAAATCCCAAGACCAAACATTTAATTATGTAGGAATAAATTTAGAAAATCCAGTCTTTTCACATGGCCAATTGTATGTTGCGATGTCGAGGGTAATATCGGCCAGTAACTTGAAAATTAAATTGCCAGATTCAAATATTACTAAAAATTCAAAAGAAGGATTCACAACGAATGTAATGTTTAAAGAAATTTTAAATTAAACACGTAGAAATCTTTGAAAAAAATTCACAAATTTTAAATATAATCATGAAGGAATTTTTTTATATTATCTAAATTATATTATAATTAATTTAAAAACTATCAAGCAATATAATTAATGTTAAAGGTGAAAGATCTTAAAATCATGTTAAAAAAAAAACACCAAATGTACAATTACATTTTACCAAATGTAAAATTACATTTTAATCAGTAAATTAATTATATAACAAAAAAATGTCATAGTAATTAAATGTTTATAAAAATTGAAACATGTTTTCAAAATCAAATATGAGAAAGCCATAAAGATCAATTTAAAGTATAAAAAAAAGTATGTGGAAATATTCACGTAAATTAAAAATATGTAATGATTAAAAGGAATAATATGAATTAAATATATAAATTAAAAATTTTAAATTAAACAATTAGAAATCATTGAAAACAATTGACAAATTTTAAATATGATTACGAACGAAATATTAATAATATCTAAATTGCATTATAATTAATTTAAAAACTATTAGGCAAAATATTTGATGATAAAAGTAAAAGATATTAAAATAATGTTAAAAAATAAAACTTATGTACAATTACATTTTAATCAGTAAACTAATTATATTACTGAAAAATGTCATACCAATTACATGTTTATAAAAAATAAAACATATATTACAAATCGAATATGAGAAAGCAATAAAGATCTATTTAAAGTATAAAATAAAAGCATGTGGATACATTCATTATAAATTTGAAACGTAAATTGAGAATTTGTAATAATATAAAAAGGAATAATATGAATTAAATATATAAATTAAAAAAATTTAATTAAACGAGAAGAAATCATTGTAACAATTGACAAATTTAAAATATTAAAATCATGTTGAAAAATACAACAATGTACACTAAACCAATTATATAACAAAAAAATGTCATATCAAGTATGTTTATAAAAATTATATTAATGAAATTTAAAAATCTAATATGAAAAAGCTATAAAGATCAATTTAAAGTATAACATAAAAGCATGTTGAAACATTATTGATAAATTTAATACAAAATAATATGAATGAAATAAGTAAATTAAAATATGTAATATAATAAAAAGTTATTATGATGACAATATTTGATTTGTTAAATATATTATATACAATATATATATATATATATATATATATATATATATATATATATATATATATAATATACAGGATGTGCAACGAAACGCGGAACATAAGACTTTATCATGGGATATGAAAAAATTGCGAATACTCTGTCTTCTGATACATTTAAAACAAAACTATAACCGTAAGCAGTTATTCAAAATTAAATTCTACATTATCTGAAATAGAATTTACTTTTGGACAAGTTGGTACTCTTATAGTTTTGCTCTAAATCTATCGGGAGAGAGACTATAGGCAATTTTTTTTAAATCCCATGTTAAAGTCCTATGTTTCGCGCTTCGTTGCATACACTGCATGTAATTAATATAAAAAAGAAAGATTATTTCAACATGAAAAATGGTTCGTAAAATATTGTAAAAGGTAATAAAAAAAACTTAAGTCTGATAAAACCATTGCCCCTTTTACAAATTTTACGGACCTTGCCAAAATGAAAGTATAATAAAAAGAATTATAAAAGACAAAAAAATAAAACTAATGATTAGAAGTATATAATAAATAGACTAAAGAAAAAATAAAGCAATGACAATCTTGACAAAATGAAAATGTTAAAAATATAACTATAAAAGATAATAAAATATAACTTACAATGAAAAACATAAATAAAACAAAAAGTATAATGCAATGGTTTAGTATTAGAAAAATTTTCACTAACGTCTAAAATCCTGGTTTATAGTAAGTTACTAATATTTTCAAAAATATACATTTAAAATTTTATTTACTGATAAAAATGCCCCTACATCTAATGATAAAAAGGAAATCTATTTTATATGTAGGTTTATAAAAAATATTTATATTTTTTTACATTAAAAGATCAAATTATATTTAATTTTATTTATATACTCTATATTTGATAAAAGACAGATTATTTTATTATAATACAACAGTCATTAGTTTGCATTAATAATTTTATTCAACAATAAATATTTTAATAGAGCTTAAACTATACCGCTGTCAATAATATTCAATTAATTCAATCTAAAAATGAAGACGTTATACGAAAACTATCTAATACCAGGCTTAAGTTCAAACATGTTGCGTCTCTATATAAAATGTATTAAAAATGTGATGTTAAACAAAAGTATATAATAAATCGCAACATGTGGACAGGCCAGTCTACCATTGTACCTCAAAATTCATGCAACAGAATATGAACACATTTATTTGGCAATATACTACATACTACTACAAAACCACAAAGTATGGTAAAAATTCCAACTATCATTGGTGGGTTTTGAAGTGTTATGTAAGCAAGTCATTGTTACTGTTGTATGAATTTGAGTAACAAGATTTTCATTTTTACAAAACTATATAAAAGTACAAATATTATCTACATTTTATTTGATTAGAATATATTCAATTTACATCTTTTTGTTGTTTTTTTTATATACCTAATGTATATTATATAATCCATAATTCCTTGGTAGACTTGGCAAGACAATGACTTGTTACATAAGACTTTAAAACCCTATACCATTGGTATTTGGGATTTTTGCTGTACTTTGCTTCAATATTATAATAGCCCGTGGTTAAAAAATAAAAATAAATAAAAAATAAAAAAATATACAAGCTTCATCATAATTATTCGTCACACATAATGGCTGGTTGGAATTAAGCAAATGAAGCACATTACAACATTATAATAAAAAAAAACCACAAAGCGATCCAATAAAAGAAAAATAACAGAGTAATAAATCGCTAACGTATGACTGATTGTGTGAATGTTTGTATGTAATCGAGTTGCCAGGTTATAAAAATTTATTTTTAATTTTATGTTAAAGATTCTACAATTTTAACAAGAACAACATTTTGTAAACTATTCGTATACTTTTACCTGAATAAAATATTTCTGTAACTTAAAATATTAATAAAAATATTATTAAAATTGTTATACATTTATATTTTGAAATTATTAAACTTTTTAATATTAAAAATTATCTGGCAACTCAAATAATTTATTAAAAATTTATACACAATATAAAAAAAAATTGTAAAATTATATATTTGTTAAAAAAATGTAGAAAATCTTTAAACTAATGTAACTAATTAAAAGTTAAATTCACAATATATATAAAAAAGATACACAAATACCAAAAACCTTAATGAGTCACAACAATATAAAATGGTATGTTATTCTTAAATTCTATAAAATATCATTTGTAGATTTCATATTTATAGATATTAGAAACTGAATCAATACTGCATTGTACCTATAAAGTACGACGAAGAATAAATATACGAGTATATCATTATTTAGACTATTGCAATTATTACATATCTGAAGTCGTTTCATTGGAACTGGAAATGGAAACCTATTCGCTAACGATTCTGCTGCCATCGAAAAACTCTATTATTGTCGACGAAGTTGAAAAGTAATGGTAAATACATTATTATACAGGATGAGTCATCGAAATGTGTTGTTAACAGAACGCATATATGTTTGGTCAGTGAAAGAAAATTTCGTCGTATATTCAAAATTATATATAAAATTTAATGCATTAAATAAAAAAACATTCTTCAAGTCAAACGTCGAAAAATCTACGAGAAAATTTTGCAATGTCTAAATAAAGTAAGTCAAATCTTATTAACATTCTCTGTTGGGCGTGATATACGAGTATACTTTATTTTCTTTGGTTCTAGCTTTTTGCTCATTGCTTCTTCGACTCCTTTATGGCTGAAACAATTCTAATATACTCAAATCATGTAAAAACGTGCGGCGACGACGGCCCGAACCAGGCGTCAAGGGAAATGGCTGCTGCATCACGACAACGCGCCCAGTTACATGTCCTTGCTCACCAGGACCTATTTGGCAAAAAAACAACATGGCGGTTATATCCCACCCACCGTACTCGCCAGATTTGGCACCTTGCGACTTCGCGCTATTCTCAAAACTGAAACTCAAGTTGAAAGGCCGTCGGTTCGATACTCTAGAGAGGATTCAAAAAACATCACTGGCAGTGATAAACACCCTCAAAGAACAGGACTTCCAGAAAACGTATGACCAGTGGCAGAAGCGCTGGGACCGGTGTGTACATGCGGATGGGAACTACTTCAAGGGTGATGGTGTCCATTAGTCAAAGGTAAGGTTTTCAACAGATGGCAGCACCAGTCTCGAAAACTTTGGATAGCACCTCGTATACTTTAGTTTCTTTGGTTTTAGCTTTTTCCTCATAGCTTCTTCGACTCCTTTATGGCTGAAACAATTCCAATATACTCAAATCATGTAAGCGATATTCTTTTACTACTGGTTTATGTCATAATTTCACGTGATTCTTTTTGTTTAGTTATCGTCTTTTGCTAACGTTTTTTAGCGGTTTTCCGTTAGCATTTGCAGGGATTTCTGAAGACTCAATCCAGAAGTTTTTTTGCTACATTACTTATTGTCATTATTATTTATTGTAATATTGTATTTCTTTCCTATTTTGTGTATCTCAATTATAATTAAACGTTAAAAATTTTAAATTGTAAGCAATGTTATTTTAAATTAATATAAATATCTTTACATTTTGACACTATTCGTTTGTTAAAATTAATTTTTAGATATCAAATTTGAATTGAATAAGAAAAAGTAAAATTCATTAAATAAACAATTTCAAAAATTTTTATTACTACTTACCGTTCAGTGCATATAAAAATTATTTTATATTTACTTTATTTAATCTTGCTAATGCAACTAATTCGTAAGAAATATTTTCTTTACAAGTACAGTAGATTAATATTTAATAAAACATATTTTTAAAACTAATTTAAGAATAGTTAGAACTTAACACATAAATATGAACGAAAAATGAAAAACTGATTAGAAATATAAATTTGTCAAGGAATGGACAATGAATAACAATGCAAAAAATATATAAATGGCATTAGAAGTGCAATTTAAAAAAAAAACAGTTACTGAATATGTTACAGACACCAAGGAAAAACACAAATGGGTAAGTTAGGAAATATCAAATAAAATTTATAAAATATATATATTTAATAAAAAAAAATATTTAAAGTATAAAATTATTATTTACATTAAATATACTTACATTATAGTAGTAGTAAACAATCCCAGTGATAATTTAATGACAAAAATATTTTTATATTACAAATTATAAATCTGAAATACTTTTTCCAATTTATTATTATTGGCAGAGTTTATTTATTTATATATTTTTTAAATAAATCTGATATTATGATAACAATTAAAATGGCCAACTAATTTTACATACACCCTTGAAATATATTGCCTTGGATACGAACAAAATATTGTAAACAATATTATAAAAATTAAAAAAGATGGAGCCTGAGAATATGGAAACCGCAGCTGAAGAGGTAGAAAGCAGTAAGTAACTATTTTAAACAATAATTTTGTAATTTTATTAATATTTCTTACTAAATTTATATTTTTCTACATAAAGATACTACGCGAGCCAGAGTAGGTGACCTGGAAACTGCTGTGGGGAGTTTAATGGAATTCATGAGGACTATTAAGAGTGACATAGAAGAAATGAAGCAATCCTCAGGCCAGGCTCGGGGCGAGTCCTCAGGCCAGGCCCAGGGCGAGTCCTCAGGCCAGGCCCGGGGCGAGTCCTCAGGCCAGGCCCGGGGCGAGTCCTCAGGCCAGGCCCGGGGCGAGTCAAGACCTGAGAACCAAGCACTGGAGCGCAGCAGTTTCCAGGGTAATCCTCGGGGAAACTACCGCCTAAATCCCCGAGGAAACTACCGCAGAAATCCCCGCGGAATCAACCGCGGAGCTTACCGCGGTAACAACAGGGGAGACAGAAATAATGCACAAGTAAATAATAAACATTTATGTAAACATATATATACATTTCATATACAAAATTTCTTACAGAAAATGAAGCAATGGTGGGCATTATTTAATGTTATGAAAAAACTTTAATTAGGTATTTAAGTAGGTTATTTTTAAATTATGTTAGTAAATTTAAGGTTATTTAAAATATTTTTATGTGTTAGGTTAATTAAGATATTTGTATATAATAAGTTAAATTAAAATTTTCTTTAGTTCTTAATTATTTATTCTTCAATCTTCTAATGCTGTATTGCAGTTTTTCATTAAAGATATTTACCAAATTGATTACCATGGCTAAAAAGTCGATTACACAATAACATTATTATGAATACCTGTAAGTAGTAAACATATATAAATATAAATACGATCAAAACCGGTATACTTCATTCATTTAATGATATTTTAAAACAATTTAAAAAATACTCTATCTATAAATGCACTGGAGACAAGCAGACGCTTGCACAACTTTGGCATGATTTTAACATGCATAATTATTACAGATAAAAAAAGTTGCCGAAAATTTACAGCAGACACCAGTATCTCCATTGGTAACAGCCAAAGGACACCAGCGTTTACCCTGACAGACAACACTTTAATTATATTTTGTGTTTCTGATTTAAAATGAAATGTAAATATAAGTATTATTCAGCATAATAGAAATTTATTGTCACATACCATTTCAAATACGTATCCAAAATATTTTATTTAAATACAGATGCCAAAAAAGTTTTTTTGACAATTGGTTTATTTCATTCAACCTTGTGGTCCTAAGTTGTCGAAGATAGAGGGGAGAAAAGTAATAGAATCCATATAAGAACATCTGCGTAAAAAATGCGCGTTATTTGAATACTATCTATATAAGTCTTGTTTTGTAAAAAAAAATTCAAATTGCATAACTGCTGGTATTACTTGCAAATGAGATTTTTATTATGAAATAGATGTGTAAAAAGTCATTTTTAAATTGAATAACTTTTATATTCATTGAATAATAAACTTTACAATGAAAATGTGGGCCGTCAAGTTTCTGAAGGATTCCATTCGTCCCATTCATATATTTATTACTACATAATTTTTATTTTAGTACACCATATACAGTATATAAAATTATAACTTTATTTATTATTTACACTTACAAATTTATCAGTTTTATAATAAACATTTCGTTTTCTACATTTGAATCAAATTTTTACAGGGTTTTACATGATGATAACTTTCCATTTTTCTTAATAAAATGATGTTTTCAAATATTTTTAATTTTTACGTAACAAATTTAAAAAATAATTATATATTCTCGCTAATTATACCATTATAATTAAATACTTCTTAAATAAATACATAATTTATCATATTTTAATTTTGAAACTTGGTATACATGTGTAAAATGGCTTCCTAAATCAAATAGTAACATAAAATTATTAATTCCATTTTAAAAATAGAAATTCATATTTATTTCTACTTAAATCTCACTAATCCGGACTATAGGTGGCACTTTTGTCTTTACTGTAAACGGGTTAACCAACTTCACATCACCATTGTATAGAAAAATAATGCAATAATAAACAGTAATATAATGACTACACTGCAAAAACAATATCTGTTTGATTTACCAAATTTTTCACCCCAAACGTGCGTTACCGCCTATATTCTCAAAATAAAAAACAAAGCCATATTCTGATTATAAAAATATGAAATTTCCTCACCAGATGTCAGCCACTTTGATTTTTTTCGTGGATATAAATAGAGATCAGTGTTTAATGCCCACAACTGTCACTTTCACAACTTGTAAACTTTAAATAAATATATCTTTTAATAGAAAAAAGAAATCAAAGATTTAAAAATATTGTCTTATATTACAAAATTAGGTATTCTAAAATCTAAAAATTTTAACTGTATTAATTGCCATTTTCAAAACTTTTTAATTATGATGTTTCCAACTCACTTATCTCTATAGACTGTGAAAGTGTTACGTCAAAATCGACCGGGAATTACAAATGTTGAAAGTAGACTGACGTTTTCAAGCTTCATTTTCAAATAGAGTATATTGTGAACTGACAGCAAAGCGCCAAATTTAAATAACTGTCATCCGTCTACTTTGAAAACTAGGAAGTATTATCATAAAATAAAAATGTGATTTTGTTACCTAGAGCGGTTTTATGTATTGAAAGTAAAAACCATGTAAAAACAAAGTGAAAATATATGCGAAATTTATTTGACAAATATTTTACTGCATTGTATTTTAATGAACTCCAAGAAATAATGAACAAAATGTGTAGTTTGTACAAATAAAAATTTCTAGATTTTTATATTAGTTATATGCATTATATATGTACCTATGACTATTGTGACATAATTTTTTTATATGATAATATACGTACTTATCAAATTTTTTAAACCATGTTTTATTTTCCATTACCAATATTTTTTTTAATTGTTTATATTGTAAATAGTATCATCCATTAATAAAATTAGCGTTACAATAAACAATTTTAATTTATTAAAGTTATGTATTTACGCTTAACAGATGATAGTTATTTAAATTTGGCGCTTTGTTGTCAGTTCACAAATATTCTCTTTGAACATACATCTTAAAACGGAAGTCTGCTTTCAACATTTGTAATTCCCGGTCGATTTGACGTCATCATTTTCACAGTCTATAGAGAGAGATGGGGGATGTGCACAAATTTAAAGGGCTCATCGTTTAGAATCGGAAAGATTCGTCACATCTTCGTGACTAGAGTTTCCTTCTTCATATCAATGACGCGCATTCAAAATTTTTCATATGGGAACAACAAAAATATGGAAATAAAATTTCTGTACTTCCATTAAGCAATAAATATGTTATTATCTTGACAAAAAGTAGAAAAAATAATTACCAAATAGAAATTATTATATTTCATGTATTCCAATCGGACGAAGCTATATCAACTTTCCACCTCTTGTCGACGGCCATGTAAACTGTCAAACTAGATAGTTGTGAGTTGGAGTTGTGTTCGTGAAATTTATTAGCATTGTGATGCAGTTTTCTTAATTTTTAAAAAAATGGTTATGTGTTCTTATAAAGACTGCGGAAACAAGTTTGAAAAAATGGAAAAAGGAAAACGTAGGTTTTTTTCTTTTCCGAAAGATCCTGATATGTAAGTTATACTAAACGATTCTTAGATTTTGTAAAATATGTACTGTTATTAAATACAGGTGTAAAATTTGGCTGAAGGCTTCTGGAAGACATGATTTGCTGAAAAACGATATGGAACATATTAGCAGAACACGACGTTTATGTTTTGAGCATTTTGATGATAAAATGTATATGGGACCACACAAAACAAGACTTTAATCATCAGCTGTTCCAAAACAGTATTCAGGTTTATCAGCATCAGCAAGTTTGTATAAATTTTAAATAAGAAATTTGATGTGGCCAAAATATTAAATATCGAAATTTATTCTTAGGTCCTTCGCAATCATTTTCTTCCGCATCGCTTGTGGTGTCTGATGAAATACAATTTCCTCCACGCAAAAAGATATGCAAAACTGACAATTTACTAATAGGTAAGGAACTATTCTATTTTGAATTATGTGTAATTATTACTATTTTGTAATATTGTGTTTAGTGCTCTCTACATCAAAAACATCTTTTATATTTCCCATAGAATCACAAATTCTTGATTCCGAAAATTTATTGACAGGTATCCCAATCTACTTGGATTTATATGGAATAGAAATTATTATGTATTATAATTTTTAGCGTCTTCTCAATCCCATTCTGATATTTCTGGACCTCGTATGCGTTTTGTTGAAACACAAACATCCCTATTTTTATCAAGTAAAAGTCCAAGGAAAAGAAAAATGGAGTCTGATATTACAAAATTACGCAAGGAAAATAAAACCCTTCAAGTGGAAATACAACATTTCGAATATAAAGATGAGAAGAAAGATTATGAAGAATTTAAATTTTTTTTTGGCAGTGTAAGGCAACAAACTGGTAACATTGTGAACCCTACACCTGTTTAGTTTTCAAGAGCATTTAAAAAATTATTTTTAATCAATTTCATGTATTCTAATACAATGAATTGCGAAGATGATTTTGACAAAATTTTAATAAATATAAATAAATAAATGGCAACGGAAAGTACGAATTTAACTAATATATTGCACAAAGAATCCCAAATATCCTTTTCGGTTGAAAATTGTGATTATCACAGGAAAAGTTTGCCGGAACAAAATTCTTTTAAATATATTGTAAGATATTTATTAAACAACTGTTTAAAAGAGCACAGCTGTGAAGTTTGTGAGACGTTTTGTAAGCAAAATTATGTATTAGATGAATCAAATTTATTTATATATTTTAAAGCATATAATATAAAGAATTTTAATTTCGGAAATTTAAAAACGACTCACGAATACTTTTACAATTTTATATTTTTTTTAAAAATGTTTTTTACAAAAATATTGAAAATATAATTTGTTTCAAAGGTTTAGGAAATAGTCTATATAACTTATGTAAAGAAGTTAGTTGTCAACATCCATGTAAAAATTTTCCATTAAATTATTTAATAAAACTATATATAAGATTTAGAATTTTTTATGTATTAAAATATAGTAATGCAAGTTTTAAAATAAAGCGAAAAGAAAAAAATAGAAAATTGTGCATTTTAATGAACATGTAATATTGTTATTTTGTTTAATAAAAAAATATTTACAAAATATGTATATGTATTTATTTGACCTAATTTCTTTTTATTTAATTAATAATATTATTATTTTTACATTTTTACATTTCAGAAATTCTTTTATTCAAAGTAAAATTTAAATTTCGCGCGTAATGAGTGCACAAATTTAAAGGTCCACAACGCTTCAAGGTCACAGAATGGAATACAGCAACATCAAAGATGCCGACATGGAGTGTCGCTTCTGTGAATACCTATTCTGTGCTATAGCACAGTATAAAGAATATACTCGACCATTTTGGCTCGGCGTGAAACGGAGGAATAATGTGGAGCGGGTAATTCTAATTAACATCAAAATAAAATACAACTTTTATTATTCCTGAATTATTACAATAATATAATAAACAACAATGTTAAAATGTAAATAAAATATAATTCAAATCAAAACTTTATTAAACAACCATTATGAACATGAACAAGATATTAAAAAACTGGTTAGTTGTCAATTAAACATTATAAATAATTTGTTTTCTTTTACTACGTTTGTCTGTAAAGATATTAATGTATTAATTTAAAATAAATTGAAAATTTCTATTTAGGAAATCAAACACATTAGAATATATTATTATTTATTTCTAATAATTTAGAATATACAAATATTAAAAACATAATAATATTCATACCTATTACATTATTAGAAATAAATAATATATTTGTATAATATACTTGATTTCCTAAAGAGTTATAAAAATAATGTATAAACCCGACTACCTATATTTTATGTCGGAGATATTTTTTAATGTTATTAAACTAAATGAATCAATAGTTTATTTAACAAGTGAATTATAAGCTGTTCATCGAAATTAGCTGCTTCCCTTACGAAAGGGTTTTCGTGGTTCTCCATCTTTAAAAACAGCAACTCGGCATTCTTTAACACGTATACCTTAGAGTGTCCACTATGCAGCGCATTATTTTGTTCTGCATGGTTTAAATTTTTTTCTTTTGATTTCTGGATGCAGTACTCTAGGCCTCTGCTGCGTACAGCAACTGCGGACGTATAACTGTTTTGTACAGCCTTACTTTGTTTTTCAAGCTTAAAAAGCATTTCTACCAAGCAACGATATCAGACGAATATATGTCACTTTGGCCTTCTGGGTCGTGTTTGGTCCGAAATGAAAGGTCTCGTTGCGGGCTGGCATGCAGAATTAACAAAAAAGGTCCATTTTGATTGGCTTTTGTTTTTTGTAAAAAGTTGTCAGAAGTATGTCGTGTTTGGTCTCAAATTAAAGGTCTCGTCGAGGGTTAGCGTACAGTATTGACAAAAATGTCCCATGACGATCGGCTTTTGTTTTCTGCAATAAGTTATCAAAAGTATGTCGTGTTTGGTATTAAATTAAACCATTCGACAAGTGTTGGCTTACAGAAATAAAATTAGTCATCAAATGTAAATATTACACTGACGCCGGAGGCTTAGCGGAGCTCAGCGTAGCTGAGCCTTCGCTAGTCATATACTATTTTGATAGATTCACTATATATCTATATTTGGATTCATCTCGAGCATCGCAAAAACTTTGCTCACGGGTACAGGTCAAACCATTCATGTAATAATTTTAATATTATTTTATTAGATGTGGATTATTGAGGACCAATCGCTTTCGGGTGTCCCATATTTTTACCGTGCATAGTTTTTGTGTAAAAAATCGAAAACTAAGCCAAAAAGGAAAACTGGAACAAAACTGAAAAAAATATCCTAGATGCCAGGTTTAAATTTAAAAAGAATTACTGTGCCATCCGTCACGTTTGACAATCTGTCTATGAACTTTAATCGATTGTATCTTTTAATAGAACATTGATATCAAAGATCTGAAAACAGTGTCGTGAATAATAGTCCTGAGCAAAGGTTTTACCAATATATTAAGTTTATAACACAACACATTTATTTATTTTAAATTTTGACGTTTCGAATTACATAAGTCAATGTTGCCAAATGTGTGATGAAATAACTAAACAAAAAACAAATATTCCTAAATGAACTTCACTGAAGACAGTGGCTGTTATATTAGGATTGCCGATGGTAATTTATAAATTTAAAAATTAACTACAATATTTTAATACAAACATTGTTGCCAAATTATGAAGTAACTAAATAAAAAACAAATGTTCCTAATTAAATTAAACACTTTGCTGTGTTTGATATCAAAAAAAAGAAAACCATCAGGGCCGATTTTGAAATGACAAAAAAATGTGTCATGTCGATCTGCATTTGTTTTTCGTAAAAAGTTGTTAGAAGTTGATCGTCCTTGGGTTTTAAGAAAATAACACAAAGTGGACTGGTGTGCACGAAAGACAAAAATGTTCTAGGTAGATTATAACATGTTTTTTTTTGCAAAATGTTGTCAGAAAAATGTCGTGTTTGGATATTTTCGAATTACATAAGTCAATGTTGGCAAATGTGTAATGAAGTAACTAAACAATGAACAAATATGCCCAAATGAACTTTACTGCAGACAGTGTACATTGTATTAGGCTAGGTTTTAATGAGGGCTAGCGTGCAGAATGAACAAAAATGTTCCATATCGAACGGCTTTTGTTTTTTGGAAAAAGTTGTTAGAAGTATGTGGTGTTTGGTATCAAATGAAAGAGCTCGATAAGAGCTGGCGTGTAGAACTAACAAAAATGGTCAATGTTGATCAGCTTTTGTTTTTCGCAAAACTTTTTCAAAGGTATGTCGAGTTTGGTCTCAAATGAAAGGTCACGTTGAGGGTTCGCGTGCAGAATTGACAAAAATATGCTATGTCGATCGGTTTTTGTTTTTTGCAAAAAGTTCTCAAAGGTATGTCGAGTTTGGTCTTAAACTAAACGTCTTGTTGAGGGCTAGCGTGCAGAATTAACAAAAATGTGTCATATCGATCGGTTTTTGTTTTTTGCAAAAAAGTTGTCAGAAGTGTGTGATGTTTGGTATCAAATGAAAGATTTCGATAAGGGCTGATGTGCAGAATTAACAAAAATGATTAATGTACATCGGCTTTTGTTTTTTGCAAAGTTTTTTTAGAAGTATGTCGAGATTAGTCTCGTATGAAAGGTCTCGTTGAGGCCTAGCGTGCAGAATTGATAAAACTGTTCTATTCCGATCGGCTTTTGTTTTCTGCAAAAAGTTCTCAAAGGTTTGTCGAGTTTGGGTTCAAATGAAACGTCTCGTTGAGGGCTAACGTGCAGAATTGACAAAAATGTGCTATGTCGATTGGTTTTTGTTTTTTGCAAAAAGTTGTCAGAAGTATGTGCTGTTTGGTGTCAAATAAAAAGGCGCGATACGGGCTGGCGTGTAGAATTAACAAAAACGGTCAATGTTGATCGGCTTTTGTTTTTTGCAAAAATTTCTCAAAGGTATGTCGAGTTTGGTGTCAAATGATAGGTCTTGTTGAGGGCTAGCGTGCAAAAATGACAAAAATGTTCCATTCCGATCGGCTTTTGTTTTCTGCAAGAAGTTCTCCAAGGTATGTCAAGTTTGGTCTCAAATGAAACGTCTGGTTGAGGGCTAACGTGCAGAATTGACAAAAATGAGTTATGTCGATAGGTTTTTGTTTTTTGCAAAAAGTTGTCAAGAGTGTGTGGTGTTTGTTATCAAAAGAAAGGTCGACATAAAACATAAGGGCCAGTTTTAAAATGACAAAAAAATGTGTCATGTCAATCTGCATTGGTTTTTCGTAAAAAGTTGTTAGAAGTAGGTCGTCCTTGGGTTTTAAGGAAACGACACAATACGGACTGGTGTCCACGAATGACAAAAATGTTCTATGTAGACTAGAATTTGTTTTTTGCAAAATGTTATCAGAAAAAATTCGTGTTTGGGTATTTTCGAATTACATAAGTCAATATTGCCAAATGTTTAATAAAGTAACTAAACAAAGTACAAATATTCCCAAATGAACGTTACTGAAGACAGTGAATGTTATATTAGGCTAGGTCACGATGAGGACTAGCGTGCAAAATGAACAAAAATGTTCTACATCGAACGGCTTTTGTTTTTTGGAAAAAGTTGTGAGAAGTATGTGGTGTTTGGTATCAAATGAAAAAGCTCGATAAAGGCTGGCGTGTAGAATTAACAAAAAAGGTCAATGTTGATCGGCTTTTGTTTTTTGCAAAAATTTCTCAAAGGTATATCGAGTTTGGTGTCAAAAGAAAGGGCTCGTTGAGGCTGGCGTGCAGAATTGACAAAAATGTTCCATGTCGATCAGCTTTTGTTTTATGCAAAAAGTTGTCAGAAGTATGTCGTGATTGGTATCAAATGAAAGGTCTCGGAGAGGGCTAGCCTGCGGAATTGACAAAAATGTACTATGTCGGTCGGTTTTTGTTTTTAGCAAAAAGTTGTCAGAAGTATGTCGTGTTTGATATCAAATGAAAGGTCTCGGAGAGGGCTAGCGTGCAGAATTGATAAAAAGGTGCCATGTCAATCGGCTTTTGTTTTTTGCAAAAAGTTGTCAGAAGTGTGTGGTGTTTGGTATCAAATGAAAGGTTTCGATAAGGACTGGTGTGCAAAATAAACAAAAATAGTTATGTTGATCGACTTTTGTTTTTTGTGAAATGTTTTTAGAAGTATGTCGAGTTTGATCTCAAATGAAAGGTCTGGTTGAGGGCTAGCGAGCAGAATTGACAAAAATGTTCCATTCTGATCGGCTTTTGTTTTCTGCAAAAAGTTCTCAAAAGTATGTCGAGTTTGGTATCAAACAAAACGTCTGGTTGAGGGCGAGCGTGCAGAGTTGACAAAAATGTGCCATGTTAATCGGCTTTTTTTTTTACAAAAAGTTGTCAGAAGTGTGTGGTGTTTGATGTCAAATGAAATGTTTCGTTGAGGGTTAGCGTGCAGAATTGACAAAAATGTTCCGTGCCGATCGGCTTTTGTTCTTCGCAAATAGTTGTCAGAAGTATGTGGTGTTTGGTATCAAAATAAAGGTCTCGATGAAGGTTTGCGTGAAAAATTAACAAAAGTTGTCAGAAGTATGTCGTGTTTGGTATCAAATGAAAGGTCTCGGAGAGGGCTAGCATGCAGAATTGATAAAAAAGTGCCATTTTAATCGGCTTTTGTTTTTCGCAAAAAGTTGTCAGAAGTGTGTGGTGTTTGGTATCAAATGAAAGGTTTCGATAAGGACTGGTGTGCAAAATAAACAAAAATAGTTAATGTTGATCGACTTTTGTATTTTGTGAAATGTTTTTAGAAGTATGTCGAGTTTGAACTCAAATGAAAGGTCTGGTTGAGGGCTAGCGTGCAGAATTGATAAAAAGGTGCCATGTCAATCGGCTTTTGTTTTTTGCAAAAAGTTGTCAGAAGTGTGTGGTGTTTGGTATCAAATGAAAGGTTTCGATAAGGACTGGTGTGCAAAATAAACAAAAATAGTTATGTTGATCGACTTTTGTTTTTTGTGAAATGTTTTTAGAAGTATGTCGAGTTTGATCTCAAATGAAAGGTCTGGTTGAGGGCTAGCGAGCAGAATTGACAAAAATGTTCCATTCTGATCGGCTTTTGTTTTCTGCAAAAAGTTCTCAAAAGTATGTCGAGTTTGGTATCAAACAAAACGTCTGGTTGAGGGCGAGCGTGCAGAGTTGACAAAAATGTGCCATGTTAATCGGCTTTTTTTTTTACAAAAAGTTGTCAGAAGTGTGTGGTGTTTGATGTCAAATGAAATGTTTCGTTGAGGGTTAGCGTGCAGAATTGACAAAAATGTTCCGTGCCGATCGGCTTTTGTTCTTCGCAAATAGTTGTCAGAAGTATGTGGTGTTTGGTATCAAAATAAAGGTCTCGATGAAGGTTTGCGTGAAAAATTAACAAAAGTTGTCAGAAGTATGTCGTGTTTGGTATCAAATGAAAGGTCTCGGAGAGGGCTAGCATGCAGAATTGATAAAAAAGTGCCATTTTAATCGGCTTTTGTTTTTCGCAAAAAGTTGTCAGAAGTGTGTGGTGTTTGGTATCAAATGAAAGGTTTCGATAAGGACTGGTGTGCAAAATAAACAAAAATAGTTAATGTTGATCGACTTTTGTATTTTGTGAAATGTTTTTAGAAGTATGTCGAGTTTGAACTCAAATGAAAGGTCTGGTTGAGGGCTAGCGAGCAGAATTGACAAAAATGTTTCATTCTGATCGGCTTTTGTTTTCTGCAAGAAGTTCTCAAAAGTATGTCGAGTTTGGTATCAAACAAAACGTCTGGTTGAGGGCTAGCGTGCAGAGTTGACAAAAATGTGCCATGTTAATCGGCTTTTGTTTTTTACAAAAAGTTGTCAGAAGTGTGTGGTGTTTGATGTCAAATGAAATGTTTCGTTGAGGGTTAGCGTGCAGAATTGACAAAAATGTTCCGTGCCGATCGGCTTTTGTTTTTCGCAAATAGTTGTCAGAAGTATGTGGTGTTTGGTATCAAAATAAAGGTCTCGATGAAGGTTTGCGTGAAAAATGAACAAAATTGCACAATGTTGATCGGCTTTTGTTTTATGCAAAAAAAAATGTCAGAAGTATGTTGTGTTTGGTATTAAATGAAAGGTCTCGGTGAGGGCTGGCGTGCATAATTGAGAAAAATGTTTTATGTCGACCGGCTTTTGTTTTTTGCAAAAAGTTATTAGAAGTATATCGTGTTTGGAATCAAATGAAAAGTTTCGGTGAGGACTGACATGCAGATATGAAAAAACTGTTTCATGTCGATTGGCATTTGTTTTTTGCATTATCAGCGGAGCTTTAGGGAATGCTCGGCGTAGCCGAGAATTCGCTAGTCATATACTATTTTGATAGATTCACTATATATCTATATTTGGATTCATCTCGAGCATCGCAAAAACTTTGCTCACGGGTACAGGTCAAACCATTCATGTAATAATTTTAATATTATTTTATTAGATGTGGATTATTGAGGACCAATCGCTTTCGGGTGTCCCATATTTTTACCGTGCATAGTTTTTGTGTAAAAAATCGAAAACTAAGCCAAAAAGGAAAACTGGAACAAAACTGAAAAAAATATCCTAGATGCCAGGTTTAAATTTAAAAAGAATTACGTCACGTTTGACAATCTGTCTAAGAACTTTAATCGATTGTATCTTTTAATAGAACATTGATATCAAAGATCTGAAAACAGTGTCGTGAATAATAGTCCTGAGCAAAGGTTTTACCAATTTATTAAGTTTATAACACTACACATTTATTTATTTTAAATTTTGACGTTTCGAATTACATAAGTCAATGTTGCCAAATGTGTGATGAAATAACTAAACAAAAAACAAATATTCCTAAATGAACTTCACTGAAGATAGTGGCTGTTATATTAGGATTGCCGATAGTAATTTATAAATTTAAAAATTAACTACAATATTTTAATACAAACATTGTTGCCAAATTATGAAGTAACTAAATAAAAAACAAATGTTCCTAATTAAATTAAACACTTTGCTGTGTTTGATATCAAAAGAAAGAAAACCATCAGGGCCGATTTTGAAATGACAAAAAAATATGTCATGTCGATCTGCATTTGTTTTTCGTAAAAAGTTGTTAGAAGTTGGTCGTCCTTGGGTTTTAAGAAAATAACACAAAGTGGACTGGTGTGCACGAAAGACAAAAATGTTCTAGGTAGATTATAACATGTTTTTTTTGCAAAATGTTGTCAGAAAAATGTCGTGTTTGGATATTTTCGAATTACATAAGTCAATGTTGGCAAATGTGTAATGAAGTAACTAAACAAAGAACAAATATGCCCAAATTAACTTTACTGCAGACAGTGTACATTGTATTAGGCTAGGTCTTGATGAGGGCTAGCGTGCAGAATGAACAAAAATGTTCCATATCGAACGGCTTTTGTTTTTTGAAAAAAGTTGTTAGAAGTATGTGGTGTTTGGTATCAAATGAAAGAGCTCGATAAGAGCTAGCGTGTAGAATTAACAAAAATGGTCAATGTTGATCGGCTTTGGTTTTTTGCAAAACTTTTTCAAAGATATGTCAAGTTTGGTCTCAAATGAAAAGTCTCGTTGAGGGCTCGCGTGCAGAATTGAAAAAAATATGCTATGTCGATCGGTTTTTGTTTTTTGCAAAAAGTTCTCAAAGGTATGTCGAGTTTGGTCTTAAATTAAACGTCTTGATGAGGGCTAGCGTGCAGAATTAACAAAAATGTGTCATGTCGATCGGTTTTTGTTTTTTGCAAAAAGTTGTCAGAAGTGTGTGGTGTTTGGTATCAAATGAAAGATTTCGATAAGGGCTGATGTGCAGAATTAACAAAAATGGTTAATGTTGATCGGCTTTTGTTTTTTGCAAAAAGTTTTTAAAAGTATGTCGAGTTTGGTCTCAAATGAAAGGTCTCGTTGAGGGCAAGCGTGCAGAATAGACAAAAATGTTCCATGCCGATCGGCTTTTGTTTTCTGCAAAAAGTTCTCAAAGGTATGTCGAGTTTGGGTTCAAATGAAACGTCTCG
The DNA here is from genome assembly GCA_035578165.1 of Stenolophus ochropezus. NCBI lineage: Eukaryota > Metazoa > Arthropoda > Insecta > Coleoptera > Carabidae > Stenolophus > Stenolophus ochropezus. The sequence continues at coordinate 24,173,266 of JAQOWZ010000007.1, forward strand.
TTGAGGGCTAACGTGCAGAATTGACAAAAATGTGCTATGTCGATTGGTTTTTGTTTTTTGTAAAAAGTTGTCAGAAGTATGTGGTGTTTGGTATCAAATAAAAAGGATCGATACGGGCTGGCGTGTAGAATTAACAAAAAAGGTCAATGTTGATCGGCTTTTGTTTTTTGCAAAAATTTCTCAAAGGTATGTCGAGTTTGGTCTCAAATGAAAGGTCTCGTTGAGGGCTAGCGTGCAAAATTGATAAAAATGCTCCATTCCGATCGGCTTTTGTTTTCTGCAAGAAGTTCTCCAAGGTATGTCAAGTTTGGTCTCAAATGAAACGTCTGGTTGAGGGCTAACGTGCAGAATTGACAAAAATGTGTTATGTCGATTGGTTTTTTTTTTTGCAAAAAGTTGTCACAAGTGTGTGGTGTTTGTTATCAAATGAAAGGTTTCCATAAGGGCTGGTGTACCGAATTAACAAAAATGGTTAATGTTGATCGGCTTTTGTTTTTTGGAAAAAGTTTTTAGAAGTATGTCGAGTTTGGTCTCAAATGAAAGGTCTCGTTGAGGGCAAGCGTGCAGAATAGACAAAAATGTTCCATGCCGATCGGCTTTTGTTTTATGCAAAAAGTTATTAGAAGTATATCATGTTTGGAATCTAATGAAAGGTCTCATTGGGGGTTGACAAGCAGCTATAATTTTTTTTTTAATGTCGATCGGCATTTGTTTTTTTTCTTTGACAGCGGAGCTCTAGGGAATGCCCGGCGTAGCCGAGAATTCGCTAGTCATATACTATTTTGATAGATTCACTATATATCTATATTTGGATTCATCTCGAGCATCGCAAAAACTTTGCTCACGGGTACAGGTCAAACCATTCATGTAATAATTTTAATATTATTTTATTAGATGTGGTTTAATGAGGACCAATCGCTTTAGGGTGTCTCAAATTTTTACAGTGGATAGTTTTTGTGTAAAAAATCGAAAACTAAGCTATAAAGTATAACTGGAACAAAACTGAAAAAAATATCCTAGATGCCATGTACAAATTTAAGAAGAATCACGCAGTCATCCGTCACTTTTGACAATCTGTCTATGAACTTTAATCGATTGTATCTTTTAATAGAACATTGATATCAAAGATCTGAAAACAATGTCATGAATAATAGTCCTGAGCAAAGGTTTTACCAATATTTTAAGTTAATAACACAACACATTTATTTATTTTAAATTTTGACGTTTCGAATTACATAAGTCAATGTTGCCAAATGTGTGATAAAATAACTAAACAAAAAACAAATATTCCTAAATGAACTTCACTGAAGACAGTGGCTGTTATATTTTAATATAAACATTGTTGCCAAATTATGAAGTAACTAAATAAAAAACAAATGTTCCTAATTAAATTAAACACTTTGCTGTGTTTGATATCAAAAGAAAGAAAACCATCAGGGCCGATTTTGAAATGACAAAAAAAAATGTGTCATGTCGATCTGCATTTGTTTTTCGTAAAAAGTTGTTAGAAGTTGGCCGTTCTTGGGTTTTAAGAAAATGACACAATGTGGACTGGTGTGCACGAAAGACAAAAATGTTCTAGGTAGATTATAACATGTTTTTTTTGCAAAATGTTGTCAGAAAAATGTCGTGTTTGGGTATTTTCGAATTACATAAGTCAATGTTGGCAAATGTGTAATGAAGTAACTAAACAAAGAACAAATATGCCCAAATTAACTTTACTGCAGACAGTGTACATTGTATTAGGCTAGGTCTTGATGAGGGCTAGCGTGCAGAATGAACAAAAATGTTCCATATCGAACGGCTTTTGTTTTTTGAAAAAAATTGTTAGAAGTATGTGGTGTTTGGTATCAAATGAAAGAGCTCGATAAGAGCTAGCGTGTAGAATTAACAAAAATGGTCAATGTTGATCGGCTTTTGTTTTTTGCAAAACTTTTTCAAAGATATGTCAAGTTTGGTCTCAAATGAAAAGTCTTGTTGAGGGCTCGCGTGCAGAATTGAAAAAAATATGCTATGTCGATCGGTTTTTGTTTTTTGCAAAAAGTTCTCAAAGGTATGTCGAGTTTGGTCTTAAATTAAACGTCTTGATGAGGGCTAGCGTGCAGAATTAACAAAAATGTGTCATGTCGATCGGTTTTTGTTTTTTGCAAAAAGTTGTCAGAAGTGTGTGGTGTTTGGTATCAAATGAAAGATTTCGATAAGAACTGATGTGCAGAATTAACAAAAATGGTTAATGTTGATCGGCTTTTGTTTTTTGCAAAAAGTTTTTAAAAGTATGTCGAGTTTGGTCTCAAATGAAAGGTCTTGTTGAGGCCTAGCGTGCAGAATTGATAAAAATGTCCCATTCCGATCGGCTTTTGTTTTCTGCAAAAAGTTCTCAAAGGTATGTCGAGTTTGGGTTCAAATGAAACGTCTCGTTGAGGGCTAACGTGCAGATTTGACAAAAATGTGCTATGTCGATTGGTTTTTGTTTTTTGTAAAAAGTTGTCAGAAGTATGTGGTGTTTGGTGTCAAATAAAAAGGATCGATACGGGCTGGCGTGTAGAATTAACAAAAACGGTCAATGTTGATCGGCTTTTGTTTTTTGCAAAAATTTCTCAAAGGTATGTCGAGTTTGGTCTCAAATGAAAGGTCTCGTTGAGGGCTAGCGTGCAAAATTGATAAAAATGCTCCATTCCGATCGGCTTTTGTTTTCTGCAAGAAGTTCTCCAAGGTATGTCAAGTTTGGTCTCAAATGAAACGTCTGGAAGAGGGCTAACGTGCAGAATTGACAAAAATGTGTTATGTCGATTGGTTTTTGTTGTTTGCAAAAAGTTGTCACAAGTGTGTGGTGTTTGTTATCAAATGTAAGGTTTCTATAAGGGCTGGTGTACAGAATTAACAAAAATGGTTAATGTTGATCGGCTTTTGTTTTTTGCAAAAAGTTTTTAGAAGTATGTCGAGTTTGGTCTCAAATGAAAGGTCTCGTTGAGGGCTAGCGTGCAGAAATGACAAAAATGTGCCATAACAATCGGTTTTTGTTTTTTGCAAATAGTTGTCAGAAGTATGTGGTGTTTGGTCTCCAATGAAAGGTTTCGTTGAGGGCAAGCGTGCAGAATAGACAAAAATGTTCCATGCCGATCGGCTTCTGTTTTATGCAAAAAGTTATTAGAAGTATATCATGTTTGGAATCTAAAGAAAGGTCTCATTGGGGGCTGACAAGCACATATAATTTTTTTTTTAATGTCGATCGGCATTTGTTTTTTTTCTTTGACAGCGGAGCTCTAGGAATGCTCGGCGTAGCCGAGAATTCGCTAGTCATATACTATTTTGATAGATTCATTATCTATATATCTATATTTGGATTCATCTCGAGCATCGTAAAAAGTTTGCTCACGGGTACAGGTCAAACCATTCATATAATAATTTTAATATTATTTTATTAGATGTGGATTATTGAGGACCAATCGCTTTCGGGTGTCCCACATTTTTACCGTGCATAGTTTTTGTGTAAAAAATCGAAAACTAAGCGAAAAAGGAAAACTGGAACAAAACTGAAAAAAAAATCCTAGATGCCAGGTTTAAATTTAAAAAGAATTACTGTGCTATCCGTCATTTTTGACAATTCAATATGAAACTTTTAATTGATTTATTTTGAAAATGAAAAGAGATATTGTGTAGGTAATTACATTTTTATACATTATAATAGTGAGCTAAATATATAAAAATACACTGAATATTAAGTGTGGTGTATTTAAAATATTTAATTTTATGACATTGACGTTTATCATTCGTTGGTCTATAACCAAAAAAGTCGTTACACAAGTTTTATATTTTCAAAGAGAAATATACAGAAATATAAAATAAACTTTGTTTAAAAGAATATGTACAATACACTTTGTGATGTAAGTATATCATTTTAAATTTGTTTCACTGTATTTAAATATGTATTTTCATTTCAGTTATAATTTTTAATTGGTTACCCAAACAAGAGTACATTTATAGAAGAGAAATAACATAAAATTACCGACAATAACACTACTGAAGTGTAACTGATTATCATAAAAGTGCATTGTACATAATAATTTACGGCAAACCTTATTTACAATATAATCAAATAATCATAATGCAAGTCTTGTATTTGCTTGGAGAAATATGTAGTAAAATTAGTTTAAAAGTAAAATTACACTACTTTCTGTAATGTAAGTATGTAATTTTTATATTCTTGGCTGTATTTAGATATGTGTTTTCATTTCAGTTATAGTTTTTAATTGGTTAAGATATCCAAACAAGAATATATTTATATAAAAGAAATAAGATAATATTACGAATAATAATACTATTGGCAAAACAATAAATTCTGGAAATCAATCAAGCCGCGTCGTATTCAGTCATAAACACATTTATTTAAAAATACTGACAAACCTTTCCTTCATACCCACTTGGAAGAAATGTTTAATAATTTATTGTACAATAATTATTTTAAATTATGTATCTGGATTATAATAAACTGTAAGTAACTGCATTTTATACATTCTTTATGTATTCTTTCATCAAATTTCAGATGAAAGTAGTTGATTTCAACAAAGATTTGATTTTTAAAATTCTATTGAATTTTGTTATGGAATGAAATGATTTGTTAGATAAAAACGTTTATAAAAACAACGTATCTATCCAATTATTCATTTATCATTGATATTTCAAACAATAAACACTTTCTGCAACCAAATATTAATCGAGAAATGCGTTTTCTATAATAAGGCAATTCGTTAGATGAAAATCATTATTATAATGTATCCTTGAAAATGAAACCAGAAAAATTGCACGATATTATAAAATTTAACAAAAATGGTTCATTTGACACTTGAGTTGGAGACAACTAAGTGAAAAATGTCATATTTACTAAAATGTATAATGAAATATTGTACGAAATTTAATAAGAAATCATCTCCAATACAGGTACTTTTATATAGAATATATATATATATATATATATATATATATATATATATATATATATATATTAATAGTTAAATATTTTATTTTTTAGATGAGACTATAACCTACACGTACTCAGATACACTAACATGGATTTTTTAATAAACTAAAACAATCTATTGGGCAATAATTATAAAAATAAGTAATAGTAAAACATATTCTTTATTAAATGCAAAGTAAAGAATATTCCAGAATGGATTATTTAATCAAGAAAACTGCATTTCAAAATTGATTTACACTCTGACGTTTAAAAAACTATATTTGATTACTATTCAAACACTTCCAAAGGTAAATTCATAGTGTACAGTATTTTTCCCTTATATATAAATACTTTTTAAATCTAATTTATAAATATTTTAGATAGTTGGACTGTAGATTTTGTCTGATTACGTGGACAAAATTGACAAGCCTTTATTTCATACAGATTTGGAGGGAATTGTTTAACAATTTAATGTACAATAATTAGTATATAAATAAATAATGTATCTGGACTTTATTAAACTTTTATTAATTGCAATTTACTCTTTCTTTACGCATTTTTTAACATTTCTGAAGAAAACATTTGATTACAATAGAAATTACATTTTTCAAAATTCTGTAGTATTTTATAATGAAATGAGATGATTTCTCAGATGTAAACGTTTACATAAACAAAGTATTTATCCATTTATCCATTTGTAACTGATGTATGAAACAATAAACACCTTTTCAAACCAAATATTCACCGAGTAGTTCGTCTGATTATCAGCTGATGGCATCTGCTCTTAGTCGAACTTGTATGTGATTGTACTGCACGAAAATTCATGTTTTCATTAAGAAATAATGCAAAAGAACGTATAAAAATTGGTCACTTTATCTACAACTAACAGGCATACAAATTTTCAGTTATGTGTGAGTAGTTCATATATACCTCAACAGATGGCGCTAGAGTAGCACTTAAATTTCAAAATAACTTCAAATTGTATTTATTATACTTTTATAATCATTTAAATTGATATTTATAATAAAAAATAAATTATTAATAACAATAACAATAGTTGTAGATAAATACATATATAATTCAGCTTTATAAATATATAAATGAACGTAGCAACAGAAAAACATGAATATAATCTTGTTTTTTTTTGGCAATATAAAAATGTATCAGTTTATAAATTTTGGTATGTTATTTCACATTATTTATATTTATAAAATAGATAATTATTTTCAAAATAATACATTTTTATATATTCTTTAACTAACTTCATACTTATTGTGTCAAGTGATGACAGTTATACTGTCAAACTTAATGTATTGTATGGAACTACAAATTTTGCTAAGGTATAATAAAAAACAATGTATGAAAATTAGTTACATTCATCTTTGAATAATTTTTTTCAAGGTATGATATAAATAATAAATATAAATAATAAAAAAAAAATTAGGATCGAGGCGGTCTCAAACCAGAGCAAGTGGTAAGTTATTATTATTTATTTTCTAAACGGTCTCGCGTGCCGCTTTTAAATTGTTATAAATAAATAATATACATTACAACAAATGTTTCTAGGTACAACACATAGTAGCATCCCCCGTAGAAGAGTGTGAAAAAAATTCCTCAAGTTCAAAACTTGACAAATTAAACATATATTTTTATTTATTTCCTAAACGGTCTCGCGTGCCGCTTTGAAATGGTTATAAATAAATAATATACATTACAACAAATTTTTTTATAGTTTCATCATCGTCATTATATATTATTAAAAGTAGTCTTAATATTATGATTGGCTATTGCAAAACTGCGAAGTTCTTAAATTTTATATCCTGGAAATAAATATTAACATTTGCTTCCACAGGCGTTTATTGTTATTATTTTTTTGTACAATCAATTTGATATCAATACTTCAAATATTCATTACATTCATTATTTATTATTATCTTCTTCATTATCTGCATGGTTTTAATTTATTCAAATTACTAAAATAAAAATACGGTATAATAAAAATTCGCACGTCCATGAACATAAATTTAAAATTTTCTTCCTAGATACACAGGTTGTTCCATTTAAGCGTGCCACTATTGCTATCTCGAGAACTATAAGAGCTACGAGGTTGGTTAAATTAGCAAAAAACCACCATTTTACAAGACTAATACAATAAGCAAAAAAAAATTTTTTTTCGACCAGTGGTTCTCAAAATACGGGACACAACTTTCTTATTTTAAATGGGAACATGTATTTATTTTTAGGTTATTCGATAGAGTATTTTTTTCTGAATTCAACAATATAAACATCATATACTATTTTGATAGATTCACTATCTATATATATATATTTGGATTCATCTCGACGATCAACGATCCTGTGTCCAGCTTAAACTCCTGGTCCATTTAAGTAATTGCTGTAATTTTTTTCTCAAGTTGTAGTGTCTATTGTGCCGGAGTGCCTTTTGGGGGTCTCATATTTTTACTGTGAGTGGTTTTTGTTTAAAAAAATAAAAACTGCGTAAAATTGGTACACTGAAACAATAGATCCCAGAGGCCATGTCTACATTTAAGAAGAATCACGCCGTCATCCGTCACTTTTGACAATCTGTCTATGAACTTTAAATGATTATATCTTTTAATAGAACATTGATATCAAAGATTTAAAAACAATTTCATGAATAATAGACTTGAGCAAAGGTGTTACAACTAATTGAAGTTTAAAACAACGTATTTAATTAATATAAATTTTGACGTTTCCAATGTCAAAAGTCAATGTTGCCAAATGTGTGATGAAGTAACTAAATTAAAACCAAATATTCCTAAACTAACTTCAATGAAGACGGCGACAGTTTTAGTAGGGTTGACAATATTAATTTATAAATAAAAAAATGAACTACTATTTTTTAATACAAACAGTGTTGCCAAATTATAAAGTAACTAAATAAAAATCAAATATTATTAAATAAAATAAATTGAATACTTTGCTGTGTTTGTTATCAAAAGAAAGGAAACCGTAAGGGCCAGTTTTAAAATGACAAAAAAAAATGTGTCATGTCGATCTGCTTTTGTTTTTCGTAAAAAGTTGTTAGAAGTAGGTCGTAATTGGGTTTGAAGAAAACGACACAATACGGACTGGTGTGCACGAATGACAAAAATGTTCTACGTAGATTAGAATTTGTTTTTTGCAAAATGTTGTCAGAAAAATGTCGTGTTTGGGTATTTTCGAATTACATGTCAATATTGCCAAATGTTTAATAAAGTAACTAAACAAAGAACAAATATTCCCAAATGAACGTTACTGAAGTCAGTGAATGTTATATTAGGCTAGGTCACGATGAGGGCTAGGGTGCAAAATGAACAAAAATGTTCTGTATCAAACGGCTTTTGTTTTTTGGAAAAAGTTGTGAGAAGTATGTGGTGTTTGGTATCAAATGAAAAAGGTTGATAAGGGCTAGCGTGTAGAATTAACAAAAAAGTTCAATGTTGATCGGCTTTTGTTTTTTGCAAAAATTTTACTAAGGTATGTCGAGTTTGGTCTCAAATGAAAGGTCTCGTTGAGGGTTAGCGTGCAGAATTGACAAAAATGTTCCATGTCGATCGGCTTTTGTTTTATGCAAAAAGTTGTCAAAAGTATGTCGTGACTGGTATCAAATAAAAGGTCTAGGAGAGGGCTAGCGTGCAGAATTGACAAAAATGTGCTATGTCCATCGGTATTTGTTTTTTGCAAAAAGTTGTCAGAAGTGTGTTGTGTTTGGTATCAAATCAAAGGTTTCAAGAAAGGTTGGTGTGCAGAATTAACGAAAATGGTCAATGACGATCGGCTTTTGTTTTTTGCAAAAGGTTGTCGCAAATATATAGTGTTTGGTATCAAATGAAAAGTCTAGGTGTGGGCTAGCGTGTAGATATGATAAAAATGTTTCATGTTGATCGACTTTTGTTTTATGCAGAAAGTTGTCAGAAGTATGTCGTGTTTGGAATCAAATGAAAGGTCCCGATGAGAGTTGGGGTACATAAATGACAAAAATGTTTCATGTCGACCGGCTTTTGTTTTTTGCAAAAATTTCTCAAAAGTATGTCGAGTTTGGTCTCTAATGAAAGGTCTTGTTGAGGGCTAGCGTGCAGAATTGACAAAAATGTTCCATTCCGATCGGCTTTTGTTTTCTGCAAAAAGTTCTCAAAGGTATGTCGAGTTTGGTCTCAAATGAAACGTCTTGTTGAGGGCTAGCGTGCAGAATTGACAAAAATATGGTATGTCGATCGATTTTTGTTTTTTGCAAAAAGTTATGAGAAGTATATGGTGTTTGGTATCAAATGAAAAGGCTCGATAAGGGCTGGCGTGTAGAATTAGCAAAAAAGTTCAATGTTGATCGGCTTTTGTTTTATGCTAAAAGTTGTCAGAAGTATGTCGTGTTTGGTATCAAATGAAAGGTCTCGTTGAGGGCTAGCGTGCAGAATTAACAAAAATGTTCCATGTCGATCGGATTTTGTTTTATGCAAAAAGTTGTCAGAAGTATGTCGTGTTTAGTATCAAATAAAAAGTCTCGGAGAGGGCTAGCTTGCAGAATTGACAAAAATGTGCTATGCCGATCGGTTTTTGTTTTTTGCAAAAAGTTGTCAGAAGTGTATGGTGTATGGTATCAAATGAAAGATTTCAATGAAGGCAGGTCTGCAGAATTAACAAAAAATGTCAATGTCGATCGGCTTTTGTTTTTTGCAAAAGGTTGTCACAAGTATATAGTGTTTGGTATCAAATGAAAAGTCTTGGTGTGGGCCAGCGTGCAAATATGATAAAAATGTTTCACGTCGATCGACTTTTGTTTTATGCAGAAAGTTGTCAGAAGTATGTCCTGTTTGGAATCAAATGAAAGGTCTCGGTGAGAGTTGGGGTACATAAATGACAAAAATGTTTCATGTCGACCGGCTTTTGTTTTTCGCAAAAATTTCTCAAAAGTATGTCGAGTTTGGTCTCTAATGAAAGGTCTCGTTGAGGGCTAGCGTGCAGAATTGACAAAAATGTTCCATTCCGATCGGCTTTTGTTTTCTGCAAAAAGTTCTCAAAGGTATGTCGAGTTTGGTCTCAAATGAAACGTCTTGTTGAGGGCTAGCGTGCAGAATTGACAAAAATGTGGTATGTCGATCGGTTTTTCTTTTTTGCAAAAAGTTGTGAGAAGTATATGGTGTTTGGTATCAAATGAAAAGGCTCGATAAGAAATGGCGTGTAGAATTAACAAAAAAGTTTAATGTTGATCGGCTTTTGTTTTATGATAAAAGTTGTCAGAAGTATGTCGTGTTTAGTATCAAATAAAAGGTCTCGGAGATGGCTAGCTTGCAGAATTGACAAAAATGTGCTATGTCGATCGGTTTTTGTTTTTTGCAAAAAGTTGTCAGAAGTGTATGGTGTATGGTATCAAATGAAAGGTTTCAATGAGGGCTGGTCTGCAGAATTAACAAAAAATGTCAATGTCGATCGGCTTTTGTTTTTTGCAAAAGGTTGTCACAAGTATATAGTGTTTGGTATCAAATGAAAAGTCTTGGTGTGGGCCAGCGTGCAAATATGATAAAAATGATTCACGTCGATCGACTTGTGTTTTATGTAGAAAGTTGTCAGAAGTATATCGTGTTTGGTATCAAATGAAAGGTCTCGTTGAGGGCTAGCGTGCAGAATTTACAAAAATGTTCCATGTCGATCGGATTTTGTTTTATGCAAAAAGTTCTCAGAAGTATGTCGTGTTTAGTATCAAATAAAAGGTCTCGGAGAGGGCTAGCTTGCAGAATGAACAAAAATGTGCTATGTCCATCGGTATTTGTTTTTTGCAAAAAGTTGTCAGAAGTGTATGGTGTATGGTATCAAATCAAAGGTTTCAAGAAAGGTTGGTGTGCAGAATTAACGAAAATGGTCAATGACGATCGGCTTTTGTTTTTTGCAAAAGGTTGTCACAAGTATATAGTGTTTGGTATCAAATGAAAAGTCTTGGTGTGGGCCAGCGTGCAAATATGATAAAAATGATTCACGTCGATCGACTTTTGTTTTATGTAGAAAGTTGTCAGAAGTATATCGTGTTTGGTATCAAATGAAAGGTCTCGGTGAGGGCTGGGGTACATAAATGACAAAAATAATTCATGCTGACCGGCTATTGTTTTTTGCAAAAAATTATTGGAAGTATATCGTGTTTGCAATCTAATGAAAGGTCTCGGTGAGGCCTGACGTGCAAATATGAAATAATTGTTTCATGTCAATCGGCATTTGTTTGTTGCACTGACAGCGGAGCTCTAGGGAATGCTCGGCGTAGCCGAGAATTCGCTAGTCATATACTATTTTGATAGATTCACTATATATCTATATTTGGATTCATCTCGAGCATCGCTAAAACTTTGCTCACGGGTACAGGTCAAACCATTCATGTAATAATTTTAATATTATTTTATTAGATGTGGTTTAATGAGGACCAATCGCTTTTGGGTTTCTCATATTTTTACCGTGCATAGTTTTTGTGTAAAAAATCGAAAACTAAGCTAAAAAGTATAACTGGAACAAAATTGAAAAAAATATCCTAGATGCCATGTATAAATTTAAGAAGAATCACGCAGTCATCAGTCACTTTTGACAATCTGTCTATGAACTTTAATCGATTGTATCTTTTAATAGAACATTGATATCAAAGATCTGAAAACAGTGTCATGAATAATAGTCCGGAGCAAATGTTTTACCAATATTTTAAGTTTATAACACAACACATTTATTTATTTTAAATTTTGACGTTTCGAATTACATAAGTCAATGTTGCCAAATGTGTGATGAAATATCTAAACAAAAAACAAATATTCCTAAATGAACTTCACTGAAGACAGTGGCTGTGATATTACGATTGCCGATGGTAATTTATAAATTTAAAAATTAACTACAATATTTTAATACAAACATTGTTGCCAAATTATGAAGTAACTAAATAAAAAACAAATGTTCCTAATTAAATTAAACACTTTGCTGTGTTTGATATCAAAAGAAAGAAAGCCATCAGGGCCGATTTTGAAATGACAAAAAAAAGTGTCATGTCGATCTGCATTTGTTTTTCGTAAAAAGTTGTTAGAAGATGGTCGTCCTTGGGTTTTAAGAAAATGACACAATGTGGACTGGTGTGCACGAAAGACAAAAATGTTGTAGGTACATTATAACTTGTTTTTTGCAAAATGTGGTCAGAAAAATGTCGTGTTTGGGTATTTTCGAATTACATAAGTCAATGTTGGCAAATGTGTAATGAAGTAACTAAACAAAGAACAAATATGCCCAAATGAACTTTACTGCAGACAGTGTACATTGTATTAGGCTAGGTCTTGATGAGGGCTAGCGTGCAGAATGAACAAAAATGTTCCATATCGAACGGCTTTTGTTTTTTGGAAAAAGTTGTTAGAAGTATGTGGTGTTTGGTATCAAACGAAAGAGCTCGATAAGAGCTGGCGTGTAGAATTAACAAAAATGGTCAATGTTGATCGGCTTTTGTTTTTTGCAAAACTTTTTCAAAGGTATGTCGAGTTTGGTCTCAAATGAAAGGTCTCGTTGAGGGCTCGCGTGCAGAATTGACAAAAATATGCTATGTCGATCGGTTTTTGTTTTTTGCAAAAACTTCTCAAAGGTATGTCAAGTTTGGTCTTAAATTAAACGTCTTGTTAAGGGTTAGCGTGCAGAATTAACAAAAATGTGTCATGTCGATCGGTTTTTGTTTTTTGCAAAAAGTTGTCAGAAGTGTGTGGTGTTTGGTATCAAATAAAAGATTTCGATAAGGGCTGATGTGCAAAATTAACAAAAATGGTTAATGTAGATCGGCTTTTGTTTTTTGCAAAAAAATTTTAGAAGTATGTCGAGTTTAGTCTCGTATGAAAGGTCTCGTTGAGGCCTAGCGTGCAGAATTGATAAAACTGTTCCATTCCGATCGGCTTTTGTTTTCTGCAAAAAGTTCTCAAAGGTATGTCGAGTTTGGGCTCAAATGAAACGTCTCGTTGAGGGCTAACGTGCAGAATTGACAAAAATGTGCTATGTCGATTGGTTTTTGTTTTTTGCAAAAAGTTGTCAGAAGTATGTGGTGTTTGGTGTCAAATAAAAAGGATCGATACGGGCTGGCGTGTAGAATTAACAAAAACGGTCAATGTTGATCGGCTTTTGTTTTTTGCAAAAATTTCTCAAAGGTATGTCGAGTTTGGTGTCAAATGAAAAGTCTTTTTGAGGGCTAGCGTGCAAAATTGACAAAAATGTTCCATTCCGATCGGCTTTTGTTTTCTGCAAGATGTTCTCCAAGGTATGTCAAGTTTGGTCTCAAATGAAACGTCTGGTTGAGGGCTCACGTGCAGAATTGACAAAAATGTGTTATGTCGATTGGTTTTTGTTTTTTGCAAAAAGTTGTCAGAAGTGTGTGGTGTTTGTTATCAAATGAAAGGTTTCCATAAGGGCTGGTGTACAGAATTAACAAAAATGGTTAATGTTGATCGGCTTTTGTTTTTTGCAAAAAGTTTTTAGAAGTGTGTCGAGTTTGGTCTCAAATGAAAGGTCTCGTTGAGGGCTAGCGTGCAGAATTGACAAAAATGTGCCATGTCAATCGGTTTTTGTTTTTTGCAAATAGTTGTCAGAAGTATGTGGTGTTTGGTCTCAAATGAAAGGTTTCGTTGAGGGCTAGCGTGCAGAATTGACAAAAATGTTCCACGCCGATCGGCTTTTGTTTTATGCAAAAAGTTATTAGAAGTATATCATGTTTGGAATCTAATGAAAGGTCTCATTGGGGGCTGACAAGCAGATATAAATTATTTTTTTAATGTCGATCGGCATTTGTTTTTTTTTATTGACAGCGGAGCTCTAGGGAATGCTCGGCGTAGCCGAGAATTCGCTAGTCATATACTATTTTGATAGATTCACTATATATCTATATTTGGATTCATCTCGAGCATCGCTAAAACTTTGCTCACGGGTACAGGTCAAACCATTCATGTAATAATTTTAATATTATTTTATTAGATGTGGTTTAATGAGGACCAATCGCTTTTGGGTTTCTCATATTTTTACCGTGCATAGTTTTTGTGTAAAAAATCGAAAACTAAGCTAAAAAGTATAACTGGAACAAAATTGAAAAAAATATCCTAGATGCCATGTATAAATTTAAAAAGAATTACTGTGCCATCCGTCATTTTTGACAATTCAATATGAAACTTTTAATTGATTTATTTTGAAAATGAAAAGAGATATTGTAAAGGTAATTATATTTTAACACATTATAATAGTGAGCGAAATATATACAAATACACTGAATGTTAAGTGTGGCGTATATAAAATATTTAATTTTATGACTTTTGACGTTTATTATACGTAAGGGTACCAAAAATATAAATAGGCTATTATAAATTGTAAATATAATGTATTTTGTTATAAATGAATATATTTTAATGATTCGTACATACACATTCCAATAAAAACGTATTTTAAATAAAAAAAACCAATTCCATTTTCATTTTTGTTTGAGAACTGCTTTCCACCATTGCAGGTACATTTCAAAAAATAAATCTTGAGAAATAAGTCGAATTACAAGGTAATGTTTGTATTATTATGTCTATTACTATAAAACTTAATTTATCTATATATTTTCTTTTCAATTAAAATACTTTAAATTATAAGGTTATGCATGACCGGTTTTTTGATAGATGCTTCCTGGGACCATAAAGTGACAGATAGCTCGGTGAAAATGACTATTTGTTCTAAAATTACAGCGAGATATTGTATGAAAATTATCGCAAATCATCATTAATACATGTACGTTCAGGTATAATATAAATATTTGCATATTAATAGTAAATTTGTTTATTTTTATTTAGTTATCCTAACCTACATGAACTCTGACATATCGAGATTGAATTTTAAATAAAATAAAGCAATTAGTTGGATGAAAATCATTATTATAAGTGAGAATATAACGTATCCTTTATAATGAATTTAGATAATTGCATGATATGATAAAATTTAACAAAAATGCAGCATTTGACACTTGAGTTGGAGACACGAGCGGTTTATCTGCGTCAAAACTGTCATTTTTACTAAAATGTATAGTGAAATATTGTACGATATTTAATTGAAATCATCTCTAATACACATACTTTAATGCAGAATATAAATATTGACATATTAATAGTTAAATATTTCAATTTTTAGATGAGACCATAATATACATGTACTCTGATATACTCAGATGGAATTTTACATAAACTAAAACAATTCATTGGGCAAATATTGTTAAAATAAATAATAATATATCATATTCTTTAAAATACAACCCAAAGAATATTCCAGAATGGATTATTTAATCAAGAAAACTACATTTCAAAATCGATTTACAATCTGACGTTTAAAAGTTGATATTTGATTACAATTTAAATACTTCCAAAGGTAAATACAAACTGTACAGCATACTTCCCTTATAAATAAATACTTTTTTTTATCTAATTTATACATATTTTAGGTAGTTAGACAATGGATTTTGTGAGACTACGTTGAAAATTTGATAAGCCTTTGCTTCATACCGTTTTGGAGGGAATTTTTAACAATTTCATGTACAATAATTATTATATAAATAAATTATGTATCTGGACCTTATTAAACTTTAATTAAATGCATTTTACACATTCTTTAAATTTAAATTATTTTTCAAAATTCTGTAGTATTTTATAAAGAAATGAGATGATTTCTCAGATGTAAACGTTTACATAAACAAAGTATCTAACCATTTATTCATTTGTAACTGATGTATGAAACACTAAACATCTTTTCAAACCAAATATTCACCGAGTAGTAAATTGAATGTACGGAAAAACTTATGTAGAATATATTGAAGTTAAAGTGTTGGACACATCAGATTTTTTTATATCTGTGTTATCTATTTGTATTTAAATATAAGTGATGAGAGATTCTATAATTTAAATTTTATTGGATTCATAAAATTAGGTAGTCATTGCCAACTTTAAGCAGGTTTACATTTAAAGTGACCTACATTTCTGGAAAGGTATTATGGGAATATGACCCTTTTTAAATAATCCATAGTTTATACCACAAGACTTTGAGATTGGTACTCAACTAAACGAGTAATTTAATTTTAAATTTAAATCTAAGATTAATACTCACATTTTCATTATATTCAACATAACATAAATAATAAAATTTGAATAATTAAATTGTATTTTTATTTCTTATATTTCGGTTGATTACAATATAGAAAAATTGTAAATTCAAAAATAATCAAATTTTATTTGGAAATACAGTAACACAATGAATTTCAATTGGTTGATATGATGTTTAGTACATTTACTTTAAGTTTTAACATTAATATTTATATATAAATAGCTAATTGTTTACCAGTTACATATGTAAAAAGGTTCAAATGTATTCATCACAGGTTCGGGTATAATTATAACAAAATTGATATTTTTCTATAAATTTAAAAAACCAATAGGCTTTTCTTCTTATTCTTCTTAAACTAATTAGTTCAAATATGTTGTTTGTACTATCCTTTAAGTACTTACCTTTGTGACATAAGTTAAAAGTTTTGATTACAGTTTTGAATGTAGTCTAAACACTTTTAAAATAGTGAAACCTATTTCTATAATAAATAATGTTCTACAAATATATATATATATATATATATATATATATATATATATATATATATATATTTGTGCACAAACATGTAATTGATTAAGAATGAATTATTATTATTTATGCAATAAAACTGCACTTAAAAACCTGCCTAAAGTTTGTGGTTGAATATTCGTTCTATTGTTATAATTTAAACATTTACATATTGTAAAATATTATTTATTAAATTATAAAAGTATTTAAAATTAACTAAACTACCTTTTTAAAAGCACTTTATTACAAACAACGATTGTAATTCATAAATACAACCTCTAGACTAACTATATCAACAGCAAAATCAACAATTCCCATAGGCACATATAAATATTTTACGAATGAAATAATACATTTATATAAAATTATTTAGCATAACGTTAATTCTACTCGATGATTAAAATAAATAAAATATGCACATCTAGAAGCAATCTATCTACATCTATTCTCGAAAAAGCACAATTTCAAGGGCAGTGATAAAATAATATTAGTAAAATAAAATAAATACATATATAATTCAGCTTCATAAAGATATAAATGAATATAGCAACAGCTAAGCATAAATGTAATCATGTTTTTTGGGCAATATAAAAATGTATTTGTATATATTACGGTATGTTATTTCACATTATTCACATTAATAAAATAGATAATTATTTTCAAAATAATATATTTTTATAAATTCTTTAACTAACTTCGTACTTATTGTGTCAATTGATGACAGATAAGTTCAGTCAAACTGTATGTACTGCATGAAAATACAAATTTTGCTAAGATATAATAAAAAAGAATGTATGAACATTAGTCAAAATAGTCTTTGAATCATTTCTTTCAAGGTATGATATAAATGTTTATATATCTGTAGTTAATTATTTGTCATTTTATGTCATATGTAACAGATGTAAAATGCGTTGATTACCGCTGTGAATAAAATACAATGATTTTGAAATCATTTTAAAGCTTTATATGTAATAAATATTGTTATAAAAAGAGGAACTAGAATACATCCTTTTATACACAACCAACAAATTGAATGAAGAAGGATGTTTATACAGGGTGTTCATTTTAAATGGGTCACCATTGCTATCTCGAGGACTATAAGAGCTACGAAGTCGGTTAAATTAGCAAATAATGGGGCCTATTCTGTAACTCAGTGGTTAATTTTTAACCAGTTGCTAAAATTCTTGACAAATAAAAACAAGTTTTGCAACTGATGTTTTGATATTTTCTTCAGTGCTATTTATTTTCATTGAAGAATAAATTTAGCGACCTGATAAAAATTAACCACTGAGTTACAGAATAGGGGGTAATTTCTATTTTACAACACAATTAACATGACACAAACAGTTTTTTTTAAACTAGTGGTTCTCAAAATACTGTTACTAACGTTTTAATTTTAAATGGGAACCTATTTTTCTTATTTACTTTTTCAGTAGAGAATATTATTCTGAATTCAATGATATAATATTATCATACCCTAACATAATAATTTTTGTGAGAAAAATACATCTGAAGTTTTATATTAATTTGATTAAAATATGACAATAATAAGAGTGCCATGACGGAATAAACGGATATCAAGTCATTTCTTAACCTGGAATTAGAGTGCCTTGAATTAAATATGTGAATACTTTATTTGGTTATTATACTTTTATTTACTTCTTTCTATCAAGGCACTTTAATTATTGTCACATTTTAATCAAATTAATATAAAATTTCAGATGCATTTTTCTCAAAAAAATCGTTATGTTAAGGTATGATAATAATATATCATTGAATTCAGAACAAAATTCTCTATTGAATAAGAAAATAAAAAAATTGGTTAATATTTAAAATAAAAAAGTTGGGACCCAATTTTCAGAACCACTGCCTTAAAAATATTTTGTTTGTCTCACGTTAATAGTGTTGTAAAACAGAAATTGTTTGCTAATTTAACCGACCTCGTAGCTTTTATAGTTCTCGAGATAGCAATGGTGGCCAATTTAATATGAAAAGCCTGCAAATCAGTAGTTAATTATTCCTCGTTTTATGTCATATATAACAGATGTAAAATGCGTTGATTACCGCTGTGAATAAAATACAATGATTTTTAAGTCATTTTAAAGCTTTTTATGTAATAAATATTGTTATAAAAAGAGGAACTAGAATACATCCTTTCAGACAAAACCAACGAATTGCATGAGGAAGGATAATTTAGATAATAATATCACAGTTAAAAATCAGCCTTAAGTATGTGGTTAAATATTCATTATATTTTTACAATTTAACATTTACAAAAGTAATCACTATACTAAACGATTAGATTCACTATCTATAGATTCATCACGAGCATCGAGTAACTTTTGTAAAGGCCTACAGCCTGAACCATGCAAGTGATTGTTATAATTTTTTTTTTAATATGTGGGGGCTAATGAGATCTGGTGCCTTTTGGGTGTCTCATATTTTTACTGTTAGTAGTTTTCGTGTAAAAAATTAAAACTGTGCACAAATGCTGCCTTGAAACAATAGATCCCAGAGGCCATGTCTATATTTAAGAAGAATCACGCCGTCATCCGTCACTTTTGACAATTTGTCTGTGAACTTTAAATGATTATATCTTTTAATAGAACATTGATATTAAAGATTTAAAAACAGTATCATGAATAATAGTCCTGAGCAAAGGTTTTACCAATATTTTAAGTTTATAACGCAACACATTTAATTATTTTAAATTTTGACGTTTCGAATTACATAAGTCAATGTTGCCAAATGTGTGATGAAGTAACTTTGACAAGTGTAAAGTACGAATATTGAAGTACAATAATTTTGAAAATAGACAAAGATATTATTAACTGATCTATGTATTCGTACTTTATAATATTGAGCAAAATATTTATTATTATTGTAGAAATTGTATATGGCACAATTAAAATTTTCTGACATTTAACGTTTGTTATAATTGGTTATAACATAAATTTATACTAGAAATTTTGCAACTTGATACAAATACTCAGAACATATGTTGGTTTGTACTTATTATTTATTATTGAAATAAATATAAAATGATATATGTATGTTTTAGAAATGTAGAGAAAGATATAAAAAGGAAAGAAATATACAAAAGATTGGAAATAAGCAGTTCTAAAGAATATGAAAGACGAAAGAGTACAATTTATTATTCCTGCAAAAGCAGAAACATTATTTTTCAGAAAATAATTCAATTAATTGACATTCTGTTCTTTATATACTAGAGAGTTGTAGGAATAATTCAAATAACGCGCATTTCTTGAGCAGGTGTTCTTCTTTTGATTCATATGCGTTTCAACCCTCTATTTTATTAAGTGAACGACAAGTTCGAAGAAATTAAATCATTTGTCAAAACATGTTATGTGTCAGACCTTCATAATTTACTTAAAAGTCTTGCCAGCACATTGTTGTTTATTGTATTTGCAAAATGACAAGTACACCTATAATTGTAAGCCGGAATATACTTTGCAAACGTATTAGAAATAGTAAGTTACAAATAAATTCCTATTATATTGAATAACAAGTTATTTATTATAGGTGTTTTGTAGTACTGTCCTGAGTACTGTACTTCATTTTAAATTAGACAGGCGATAAAAAATTAAATAATGATAATAAAAAAGTACATGATATCATTAGAAGATTTTGACTTAAAATCAACAATTAAGTGGGATAACTGACTATCGGAAATTTTAAATTCTGAGCTAAAATCGTTCACAATACTAGACAAACAATACCTGGTATTAATTTCCTGCAATCTGTTAACAAAACCTGTAAGTAGCAGAAGATATGTTTTAACTCCGAATGAATGTATGTACATCACAGATTGTGTTGTCCTAAAACATCTTTATTATGAAAAAAATAATACAAGCTGGAGGGGATGTACTATTTTTATTTTTATTAAAAAATAATTACAATCAAACGAACGAAGTAGAATTTAAAATAAATTTAATAAAATACGTTTTATGATAAATATGTTTTTAATGCAGGATTGGTTTATCGACTGGTTGTTAATATGAAGAAAGTCTTTATTGGAGTTGCAATACAGTAACTGCAATAAATACCTTCCTCTAATGTTTTTTTTTAATTTGTAATTTTCATTTTACAGCTATGAATGTGAAAAATAATTATAATGTAGGTACACTGAACAATAGTTGCAGTTTATTTTAACAAAAATACAATATGAATGATTATACACAAATTTTGAATATATTTCATGTAAGTATACATTTTAGTGCAATTAATCTCTACCAATACGTTGTATTTTATTAACAGTTATTATGTTATTACGTTATTAGTATGAATCAGTGAAGAAGTTCATGTTGCAACCTTTTGAAAACGGTTACATTTGGAATATAAGCACTAATGCCAGAGTATCAGTTTTCGCTCAAAAGTTCGCCCTTATCTTATGATCAATTAGAATGGAAGTTAAAGATACGAACAACAAACCTTGCATCTGTGACGCTAAAAGTAAGTATTATAATTATTTCGTTATTGTATATAACACGTT
Source organism: Stenolophus ochropezus (assembly GCA_035578165.1). Taxonomy (NCBI): domain Eukaryota; kingdom Metazoa; phylum Arthropoda; class Insecta; order Coleoptera; family Carabidae; genus Stenolophus; species Stenolophus ochropezus. The sequence continues at coordinate 24,194,373 of JAQOWZ010000007.1, forward strand.
CATTTCGTTTTAAAGGAAAATTCTCATTTAAATTAAAAGTATATTTGTGTTATAACATTATGAATAAATTATTATTTAAAATTTATTATTTTCGAATTTTTAATAATTTAATTTTTGTATTTATCGGTATGTACGGTGTCGGTATTAATAATTTCACATTTACCGACATTTCGGAAATACTAATTTGAGATCAGGGACACCATAGAAAACAAAATTTGTTTATCAAGAATATTGCTTCTTCACCTGTGTGTAGAGTAATTTCATTTATTGTGCTTTGTTACAATATATTTATATTGCGAATTAATATTCATTATCTTTGAGCAGAGCTGCAGTAGTCACAATAAAATAAATCCCGTTTAGTGTGCCGCTAAATTCAAATCTAAGGTGAGAAATATTTTTATTCTGAGAATTTTAAAATGTTGCAGACGTTTCTGTTTATTGTTATATATAATTAGAAATCTATGAATGTATTTTTTGTGAAAAATCTTTAAAATATACAGGCTGTTCCATTTAAGCGTGCCACCATTGCTATCTCAAAAACTATAAGAACTACCAGGTTGGTTAACTTAGCAAGGAATCACCATTTTACGACTCTATTAACATAAGCCAAACAAATATTTTTTTAAACCAATGGTTCTCAAGATATGGAGTGCTTTTTTTTGCCTATTATGTTGTTCTTGTAAAATGGTGGTTCTCGCTAATTTAAACAACCTCGTAGCTCTTATAGTTCTCGAGATAGCAATGGTGGCACACTTAACTGGAACACCCTATATTTACCGAAAACAACATTTTTATTTAAATTTTATTTATTTACAAATAAAACACACAATGTAAACTTTCCGCAAATTTATTGTAGTCCAACCATGATACCATGTTTTAAATACATCCACTATTAAATTATAAACATATTTTTATATGAATATGCATTTAATTAATAATTAACGCGAAATATATCATTATCTTACAAACTACACATAAGAGCACAACAGATGACAGTTGTTTAAATTGCGCGGTTATAGTTTGTTCACTACATGGACAATCTCAAATATATAATTATATTTCACGTTGTGTAATTGCCGCTCGATTATGACGAGAGCAGTTTCACGGCCTAGACATTGTACATAGTTTGCAGTATTTAGTAATTTAGCAATCTAATAATACAAATACACATTTATTTCGTATTAATTTTTTATAATGCTATGCATATATTTTAAATATTAATTTTACTGTAGGTTTACAACTTGACTGCAGCAGAGTAAGAGAAAGAGTGCAAGATTCCATTATCCTAACAGAAAAGAACCTGATCGACTTATAATCGAAGGCCTGACGTAATTATTGGTAATTATAAATATTGAAAAGAACAACGCACTCAAAAATTGTAAGTTTTGTATAATTTGTAAGTAAATAACAAAATGCCAAGTAAAGATAGAATTAACCGTCTTAAGCGCAAGCAAAACAACGAGAAAAATGCGGCAAAAAATAATAAAAATGATAATACGGGAAATATAGAAGAAAACTTTATTAATAGTCAGGTTCAATCAGGTTGTAGGAGTATATCTGTCATTTCAGTAGCGGACAATAATATCAATAATGTCCATACAAGTAATCAAACGAGTAATATAGGAATTAGGACAGTAAATTATCAGATTCAATTAATAGACCAGGATATTAACACGTTACTAAATCCTGCAGGGTACTTAGAAGACGTACACATAGACTTTTTCTTTTCTTTAGTCCGTTCTATGACTGAGTTCAACCCTCAGCCTACAGTATATGTAAATGCGCCGGACCGTATCATTCCAGTACAACAAGGAACCAAACACTTACAAATTTTATTCGTGCCAGGTGCAAATATTGATAGCATTGGTCATTGGTTCACAGCGTACTATGACGGTTCAGAGATAATAATTTATGATAGCATGAATTCTCAATGTTTAAATCAGAATGCAAGTTTATATTTAGAAAGATTGTTTCCTTATAGACCAACAGTTAGATTTGTCCGAGTTCAACAGCAGACAAATACTTATGATTGCGGGTTGTTTGCCATTGCAATTTTTACGAGTATAATTTTTAATCGTAATCCAGAAAACGAAAATTATGATATCAATAGGCTTAGAACACATACTTTAAATATATTTCAAACACGTAATTTAACAGTATTTCCGGTAACTCGACAACAAAAATTAAGGGAAAATTATTTAAAACGCAAAGAGAATGAAACAGACGAAGAACGGTCTAAACGTCTAAAATTAAATACAGAAAATAAATTAAAAATTTTAGCTAATGAAACACTAGATCAACAAACAAATAGGTTAGAAAAATTAAAATTTAATTTCAAAGAATACATTAAAAATGAAACACCTGAACTAAAAACAAATCGTTTAAATAGGTTAAAAGATAATTTTAAAAAAGTAGTTGAAACAGAAACACCGGAACAGAAAGAAGAGCGTTTGTTAAAAAATAATGTAATAAATAAAAATAAAATAAAGACACGCAAAAATAAAGTTAATGATAAAGTTAGATTAGCTAGCAAAGGTATAGGAATGCAAATTGAACCGCATTCGTTGGGTCCAATGTCTGCACTGTGCACTTACTGTTCATCCAAAAACTTCGCGTATGAGAAGCCCTCGGACGGCAAATTCACACACTGCTGCCGTAAAGGCAAGTTAAACGCAGATCAATTAGGCGAGTGTCCGGAATACATAAAAAGTCTAATGATCAATAATAACGCGGACAGTAGAAATTTTAAAGATAATATTAGACAGTACAATAGTGCGTTAGCTTTTGCTTCCTTTGGGGCTAAAATTTCAATGCCTCCGGGCAGAGGACCATATTGTTTCCGAATACATGGTCAAATTTATCATCATTCAGCCAGTTCCTTATATCCAACTAATAATAATGTTGAAAAATATGCGCAGTTATACATTATAAATTCTGCGGAAGCGTTAGAGAAAAGAATGAATGTAGAATACAATAAACAGTGTAAACCAAATATAATGGGGCAGTTAGATGATATTATTAGAGAAATTAATCCGTATTCTCAAGCGTACATGATGTTAAAAGAAGTAGAGCAAAGAGAAATAGCTAGGGCAAATATTAATAATCAGTCAGTGCCAGAAATTAATTTGTGGATAGTTAGTGACAGACGAAAAGATAAGCGTAGGTATAATGTACCAACATGTAATGAAGTGGCCGTAGTTTTTACATCAAATGACGGAGAGCCACCAATAGATAGAGACATTTGTGTTCACCCAAGAGCAGGCGGTTCTGTTAGAATTAATCAATTCAGCGAAAACTGCGACCCCATGACATATCCCATACTTTTTCCTCGCGGTGAATGTGGCTGGAACATGAACCTAAAGCATGCCGACGGTATTAAAAAACAAAGCATGCTACAATTTTACATGAATAGATTAGCAATTAGAGATACATTTAATCCGTGTTTAGAAGCCGGAAAGCTAACTCAGCAGTACATTGTAGATGCATATGTGAAAGTCGAGGCTGAAAGATTGACTTATATTAGATTAAATCAGCCTACCCTCAGAGTAGAGCTTTATAATGGGTTAATGGACCATGTAAATAATTTAGCAGATAATGAGGGCGGTAAGGCGGGCACAATGGTTATTCTACCATCCACATTCCAAGGTGGCAGTCGTTTTATGTTAAAAATGTATCAGAACGCTATGTCAATTGTTAGAGAATTCGGCCGACCTGATTTGTTCATAACAGTAACGTGTAATCCAAAATGGCCAGAAATAGTTGAACAGTTACGCGAAGGTCAAAGTTCTGCAGATCGGCCAGATATAGTAGCGCGAGTTTTCAACGGCAAAATTAAAAATATGATGAATGAAATTCTTCACGATGATATTTTTGGAAAAGTCGTAGCCTTTATTTTTGTAATAGAATTCCAAAAACGTGGGTTACCACATATGCATTTGTTGTTGACATTAGATAGCGAAAGTAAAATCCGTAACAAAGATGAAATAGACGAAATTGTAAGCGCCGAAATTCCAGATGAAGACGACGAACCAGAGTTGTATCAATTAGTTCGAACGCACATGATCCACGGTCCCTGCGGTATATTAAATAAATATTCACCTTGCATGAATGAAAATAAATGCACAAAAAGATACCCTAAAGAATTTCGAAACGAAACACACGAAAATATTAACGGTTATCCTCTTTACAAAAGGCCAGATAATAATGCAAAGATATATATTCTCTGGAAAAACGGTTTAGTAAAATATACAGTAGATAACAGATGGATAGTACCTTACAATCCATATTTGCTAAAAAAGCATAAAGCTCATATAAATATTGAAATATGCTCTTCGGTTAAAAGTGTTAAATATATTTGCGATTATCTGTGTAAGGGTCATGACTGCGCAAGTATTAAATTAGGTCAACCAGATAAAGATAAAGTAATTCAATGGGATGAAATCAACGGTTATTTAGATGCGAGGTATGTTTCTGCTCCAGAATGTTGTTGGAGGCTACTGGAATATCCCTTACACGATAAATCACATACAATATTTGAGTTAGCTGTTCATTTGAAATACCAACAGGCGGTATTTTTCGTTAATGGTCAAGAGAAAAAAGCAGTAGAACGGGCAGCGAAAAAAAATACAACTTTAACTGCGTGGTTTATTCTAAATAGCACAGATGTAAATGCTCGGCAGTATGTTTATATGCAAATTCCAAAATATTATGTATTTGTTAATAACGCTTGGAAGGCTAGGCAACGCGAGTCAAAACCACCAATAGGCCGAATGATTTCCGTCAGTCCCAGAGATATAGAAAGGTTCCATCTACGTTTAATATTAGTACACGCGAAAGGGGCTACAAGTTTCGAAGACTTGCGTACCGTAGATGGTAAGTTGTATAACACATACCAAGAAGCTGCCCGCGCATTAGGTCTTTTAGCAAATGATAAAGAATGCGAAAATTGTTTAGGTGAGGCAGTGATAAATAAATTTCCGAGACAATTAAGAGAATTATTTGCATATTTAATTTGTTTCCACACGTCCACCAATGCCGTAGCTTTGTGGGAAAAATTTAAAGAGTATTTGATAGAGGATTATTTATTGCACAATTCCGAAAAAGTAGCGCAAAATAAATGTTTAAGAAAAATTCAAGAAATATTAGAAATACATAGATTCACATTAAGCGATTTCGATTTACCGCTGCCAGATGACGTAGATGAAAATGAAAACGATTTGATTGATACTGCAGCAGAGAAATTAGAGGGAGAACAAAATGTAGCGTTGTTTAATAATGATCAAAGAGAAATTTTAGATTTAATTTTAAATGCCGTATCAGATAGTAATAGCAAAAATAGATATTTCTTTGTAGACGGTCCTGGTGGTACAGGAAAGACATTTTTATATAATACCCTCATCAGTATTTTAAGAGGTCAAAATATTAAGGTAATAGCCGTGGCGTGGACAGGAATAGCGGCTACTTTATTAAAAGGTGGACAAACTGTACATTCGGTTTTCAAGTTACCAGTACCTGTAAATGACGGCTGCGTATGTAAAGTTAAAGCGAATAGTAATGCAGGCAAACTAATAAAAGATACAAGTGTAATCATCTGTGACGAAGTAACAATGATACCGAAACACGCGTTAAATGCAATAGATTTACTTTTAAAAGATTTAATGAACAATACGGTACCATTTGGCGGGAAAGTTATAGTATTAGGTGGTGATTTCAGACAATGTTTACCGGTAGTAAATTATACAAATCATCGTACCACAATAATAGAAACTTGGGTAATAACAAGTCACTTATGGCAACTCTTTCAAAAATTTTCTTTAAAACAAAACATGCGTGTAAATAGGGACGAAAAAGATTTTTCTGAGTATTTACTAAAAATCGGCAATGGTTTAACTGAAGTTGTCAAAATTCCTGCACACTGTGTATCACAAACGTCATTAGCTAATGATATATTTGGAGATAATGATATAGAGCCAAATAATATACACAAATTTACAGACCGCGCCATTTTAGCACCAACAAATGACGATACAATGGTAATAAACGAACAAGTATTAAATAAAATCGTAGGACAATCAAAAATATATTACAGTGCTGATTTTTGTGAAGGCGATGATAAAAATAAAATTAGTTATCCAACCGAATTATTAAATGCGTTAACACCAACCGGAATGCCCCCTCACAAATTAACGTTAAAAGTGGGGGCAATAGTAATGTTACTAAGAAACATGAATCCGAAACGTGGGCTATGTAACGGTACAAGATTTATTATAAAAGATATGAAAACTAATTACCTTGATGTAGAAGTATTAACCGGGCAAAGTGCAGGTACCCGACTCTATCTACCAAGATTTGATTTAATTACCGATACAAATTTACCATTCAGTTTAAAACGTCGCCAATTTCCAATTCGATTAGCATTTTCAATGACAATTAATAAATCACAAGGTCAAACGTTTAATTTTGTTGGAATTAATTTAGAAAATCCAGTTTTCACTCATGGCCAATTATATGTTGCAATGTCGAGAGTACGGTCATCTAAAAACTTAAAAATTAAATTACCAGAATCAAATATTAACGAAAATTCTAAAGAAGGAATAACGACGAATGTGGTATTTAAAGAAATTTTAAACTAAACAAGATATTAAAATCATAATGAAATAATTTCAATTAAATTTTAATCAATAAAAAAATTATATAACATTATTATATGAAGTACATATTTGTAAACATTATTTCAAAATTTAAAAACATTATATAGAGGATTTCATAAACAAATTTTCAAAAAATTTAAGTTAAAGTGCAAGTATTAAACCAATCTTTTCACATTATGAACATTATGCAGTATCTTAGCCAGGTTATTAAAAACCTTAAAGATAAAATTATCAGATTCAAATATTAAAAATAAAGATTTGAATTGTGAACAAATGGAGTATTTGGAAAAAAAATTAAATTGAACAAGTAGATATCATGATAAAAAATTGGTATATTTACAATGTCATAGTCATTTCGTAACTTATTGCAAAATTATGAATAAGATATCAATAATACATAAATTTCATTATAATTAATTTTAAAACTATATAAGAAAAAATATTTAATATTTGAAGTCAAAGACATTGAAATAAAATTTACTGAAACTAAATAAATCTAGCAAATACATATAAAAATATATAAAAAATTGCAATCCATTTAATAATTAATGAATGAACGTAAAATTTAAAAACATTTAATATACAGAAGTATATAATAAATGATAACAGACAACCAGGCCATTCTACCATTGTATCTCAAAATTCATGCAACAGAATACTAATTTGTACTTATGTTTTTGGCATTATACTACAAAACCGCCAAGTATGGTAAAAATTTCAAGAACCATTTGGGGTTTTAATGTGTTATGTTCCATGTCATTGTGACTGTTGCATGAATTTGAAAAATAAGGTTTTGATATTCATAAAACTATAAAAGTACAAATATTATCTACAATTTATTTAAACATACATTTTTTGGTAAAAATACCTTTTTATTTTTAATTACTTTGGTAGATGGCAAAACAATGGCTTGGACATAATGCATTAAAACCCAATACCAGTGGTATTTAAATTTTTGCTGTACTTTGATTTAGTATTATAGCCCGTGATTAAATAAATAAATATAAGAGAAATTAAATACATTAAAAAATAAACTTTATCAAAATTATTCGCCACATAATGGCTGGTTGAAATTAGGCATATGAAGCTCATTAAAACCTTAAATTTTTAAATTTAAAATTTTTAGAATATCGGAAAAACATGTAATATTATAAAAAGGATTATTGATGGTGTATATGAAATATAAAATAAAAATATAAGAAAGCAATAATAATAAATTTAAAATATAAAATAAAAGCATGTTGAAGCAATAATTATGATTTAAAAATGTGATTTAGAAATACTTAATAATATAAAAAGGAATAAGAAAGAATTTAAAATATAAACAATAAAAAATGTAAAATTTGATTTGATAAATAATATATGCAATATACTTAATAAATGTAATTGATATAAGTATTAAATATTATTCCAACATGAAAAGTGGTTCGTAAAATATTGTAAAAGGTAATAAAAAAGAACTTAAGTCTGATAATACCATTGCTCCTTTTACAAATTTTACGGACCTTGCCAAATTGAAAATACAATAAAAAGAATTATAAAAGGCAATTATAAATAAAACTATTCTTTACATAAAAGTTAATAAAATAATATTAACAATGAAAAACATAAATAAAATAAATAGTATAAAGCAATGGTTAAGTATTAGAAAAATTTTCTATAGCGTCTACATCCTGGTATATTGTATGTTTTACCAATATTTTCAATAATATACATTAAAAAATTTATTTAATGATAAAAGGGTCCCTACATTTAATAGTTAAATGAAAACCTATTTTATATGTAAGTATAAAAAAATAATTTTAATTTTTTACATTAAAATACAATTATAATAAAATTATATTTAAATGCATATTTTACCTTTTACTACTACTAAAAGATTGGTTAAGCAACTTTTTTATTTTAATATAATACAACAGTCATTAACATTTTTCATTGTCAATAAAAAATGTAATAGCGCTTAAACAATACTGCTGTCAATAATTTTTAATTAATACCATCAAAAAATAAAGACGTTATACGAAAACTATCTAATACCAGGCTTAAGTTAAAACATGTTGCATCTCTCTATAATATGTATTAGAAATGTGACGTTAAACAAAAGTATATAATAAATCGCAACATGTGGGCAGGCCAGTCTACCATTGTACCTCAAAATTCATGCAACAGAATATAAATACACATTTTTTTGGCAATATACTACATACTACTACAAAACCGCAAAGTATGGTAAAAATTCCATCTACTGCTGGTGGGTTTTGAAGTATTATGTAAGCAAGTCATTGTCACTGTTGTATGATTTTGAGTAACAATATTTTCATTTTTTAAAAACTACAAAAGTACAAATATTAACTGCAATTTTTTTGGTAAGAGTACATTCAATTTATATTTTTTGTTTTAAATTACATTTTTATGTACATAATGTGTACCATATTATCTATAATTCCTTGGTAGACTTGGCAAGACAATGACTTGTTACATAATACTTTAAAACCCTATACCAGTGGTATTTGGGATTTTTGCTGTACTTTGCTTCAATATTATAATAGCCCGTGGTTAAAAAAAATTAAAACAATAAATAAGAAAAAATAAGCTTCATAATAATTACTCGTCACAAACCGGCTGGTGGGTATGAAGCTAATGAAGCATATTACAACATTATAATAAAAAAAAAACCACAAAGCGATCAATAAAAGAAAAATAAGAGAGTAATAAATCGCAAAAGTATGAATGTTTGTGTGAATGTTTGTATGAAATCGAGTTGCCAGGTTATCAAAATTTGTTTTTTATTTTATATGAAAGATTCTACAAGTTTAACAATAATAACTGCAGTTAGTAAAGAAATCGTATTCTTTTAATATTTTGTTGAGTTGAGTAAAATATTTCTATAAATTATCTAAAATGTAAATGAAATTTTTATTAATATTATTATACATTCATATTTTTAAATTATTTAACTTATTTGTATTAAAAATTATCTGGCAACTCAAATAATTTCTAATAAAAATTAAAATATAATGTCAGAGAACTTTTTCAAAATTATATATTTCTTAAAAAAAATGTAGAATGATTTGATAAACTTTTGTAACTAATTAAAAGTTAAATTCATACTATATAATAAAGATACACAAATACCAAAAATCTTCATGATTCACAACAATGTGAAATGGTATGTTTTTCTTATGTTCTAAAAAATATCATTTGTGAATTTTATATTTATAGATATTGGAAACTGAAGTATACATTGCATTGTTCCTGTGAAGTACATCGAAGATTTTAAATACGAGTTATATCCTTATTTGGACTATTGCAATTAATATAGAAGTTCTTTCATCTGAGGCGAAACTTTTTTTATAAAAAAGTGTTCAATGTTTACATATTTTTTATTAATTAGTAATATTTCCTTCTAAATACAGAACAATGGATCAAATCCTGAGATGGAAATTTCCTTCATTCAATATTACAAGAAAAGGATTAATTTTCAATGGAAGCATATGGACTATTAGTCCAAATCAAATATATACTACGTTGATGTTAAACAATATTTGGAAAATGAATCCATTTTAAAACGAAGGCATCATTTGAATAAAAATTATCTTCCTTTATTATATAAGTTTTCATTGTTTATAGGGTAGCAGTTTCACAAAAAATATATTTTTGGAAAACTTGTCAAGAATAACCTCCTTTGGAAAGCGATATTGAATATTTTGGAACTTAAAATGGAAACCACTCTATTCGCTGACGATTCTGCTACCATCGGAAAAACTATATTATTATTGACGAAGTTGTACAAGAATGGTAAATACATTTATATTTAAAGAAAAAAATATATTAATTAATTACTATTTTTTATTTAACAGAACACATATCTGTTTGATGACTGGAGGAAAATTTCGTCGTATTTTCAGAAAGTAAACATTTAAATTACTACATGAAATGAAAGAAACATTCTTCAAATTTTGCGTAACAAATTCTACGAGAAAACTTTACAATGTCCAAATAAAGTAAGTCAAAATTCATATTAACATTCTCTGTGGCCTTGATATACAGTATGTCATCGGATCGAGTTAGAAAGAAGGAAAACATTTTTATTTTTTATTTTACGAGAAACATGTATTCTTAATAAAAGATTTTACATGTTTCAATACTGACAATTCAGTTTTAACCTTTTCAAATTTTCTTTTAGTCTCTGACAAAAGTCGAACATAGTTCGACTTAGAATTTTTCTAATTGTAAGCCCCAAAAAACAAGTTTGCGTTATCATAGAAATTATTGTTAACATGACTTTAACTTTAGTTTCATAAATTTAACAACAAAAATAATATAAACAGTAACTATTCTACTCAATCGATTCACGGTTTGTTGAGCGCACAATTGTAGTCTTCGATGCAATTATTTAACTTCTTTGAATTTCTTCCGCAGAGTTAAAGACGTCACAGCATCTCTAATTCTCTCCTTTAAATTCTCTACATTCGGTCGAAGATAATTTGCATAAACTATTTGTTTCCAACGGCCCCAAAGATAAACATGAGACCGATTGCCATAGCATTGAATTAGGTAAAATCGTTGTTTTTTGACAACATTTTTAACGATTACAACAGATTTTCCTAATTGACAGTCAATGAAATTAAATAAATAATTCCAGTTATTTTCAAATAAGTCGACCTATTTTCGTTTTTCTCTGAAACTAAAAGAAAATTTTGAAAAGGTTAAATCTGAATTGGTCGTTTTGCCCACTGCTTCTTTGGAAAACGCTCTTTCTTTATGGCAATTCCAATATATTTAAATAATGTAAGTGTTATTTCGTTCGATTCATTCTTTCACATTATTCTTTTTGTTTAGTAATCGTCTTTTGCTAACGTTTTTGGCGGTTTTCCGTTAGCATTTACAGGGAATCCTGAAGACTAATTCGTTCCGCCCAGAAGATTTTTTACTACATAGTTTATTGTCATTATTATTTATTGTAATATTTTAATAATATATAACTTTCCTATTTTGTGTATCTAAGTTATAATTATACATCTGTTGATGAAAACTGATTTTAAATGCTTCAAATTTCTTTCTTTTAATACAATTTTCTTAAAAAATATATTTCGTATTTATTCGTATTATCGATAAACAAAAAATTCATCTTGGGTCAGTACTGCATAATTTAATTTTCCCGCCCGAGAAAAATGGTGGCATATCGGCGAAACTCAAGTAAGTAAAAATAATGAAATAATCATCTTCATGAGGTAAATTTTAACTTTATTATCTAACAAATATAAAAGTAAAACCTAATTTTAAAATGACATTATTTACACTTGCAATTCATACGTTTCATTATAAAAATTTCTTTTGTAAGCACAGCAGTTCTGAAACGTTTTTATAATAACATAATCAAATCTAACTGATCAAAATTATAGTACAAAGAAATGTTTAATAGCGATGTGTCGTTTTAAAAAGTTTTTCCGCCCACCGGTTATTAATAGGTTATATTACGTGCCTCGAACGTACCAAAAATTGGTCATTAATAACATTCATTAATGCCCTGATTTTTATTAATGACCAATTTATGGTGCGTTCGATACACGGAATATATTTGCCGAAAATGCTAGATAGAATTAAAAGATATAATTTTTACAATTACTAGCTAGGTATATTCACGTAACATACATTTAAAATTAATTTTAACCCATAATACTTGTCAAATAAAATTAAAAAAGTATTTGTGCTACGTAGCGTTCAGTAAACTCAACGCATTCACTGAAAACAATTGACAAATTTGTTGATTTTTGACGTATCAAGGTAGGTCAGTCAAATGTCAAATGTGTTACTTACCCTAACCTAAAAAAATTATCAATGAATAAAATTGGAATTTAACAAGAAACGCTGGACGGAAAAGTATTGTAATTACCTCGGATGTTAATAAGCGATTAATGATCTCCAATATTAACGCCCTCGCTTCGCTCGAGCGTTAAAATATCTCAATCATTAATCGCTTGCATTAATATCCTTGGTCATTAAATAACTATTAATTGTTATTTGTAAATTTATTTTTATAAATGTTGTGTGAAGTAAATTTTGAAGCAAATCGGTTCTCAAACAGTGGAGTTTCATATAACTATAAAATTACACATTTATTCAAGGACATTTTATTACTACTAGATTTATATTTCATTTTTAATCAAACACGAAATAAAATTAAATATCGTTAATGAAAAGACTGCAGTATTACAATGAAAAAAAATTAGCTTCCACGGAATAAAATTAGTAGTCATGTTTTAATTATGATACCTATGTTACCGACATTCCGAAAGTTGACAGTTTGATTTTATACAATTTTTGTTCATATTTTTTCTTTGGAATAAAAATGTAAGTAGAGAACTGAGAAAAACTCCAGTATAATATATTGTAATTAAGAATTGCTTACTTTTAACTGTAAATAGTGCTATTGTTTCCAAATAATATTTGAATTTTTAAACGTTAAACTGAATAAAAAATCGGTTCTCAAACAGTGGAATTTCAAATAACTAACTATAAAAATACACATTTATTCAAGGAAATTTTATTACTACTATATTTATATTTCATTTTAAATCAAACACGAAATAAAATTAAATAGTAGTTAATTTTTAAATTTATAAATTAATATTGTCAATCCTAATACAACTGCCAGCGTCTTCAGTGAAGTTAGTCTAGGAATATTTGGTTTTAATTTAGTTACTTCGTCATACATTTGGCAATATTGACTGTTGACATTGGATACGTCAAAATTTATATTAATTAAATACGTTATGTTTTAAACTTAAATTAGTTGTAGCACCTTTGCTCAAGTCTATTATTCATGAAATTGTATTTAAATCTTTGATATCAATACTCTATAAGAAGATATAATCGTTCATAGTCTGATTGTCAAAGTGACGGATGACAGCGTGATTTTTCTTAAATTTAGACATGGCTATTAGGAGTTATCTACACAGGAGCGAATTTTGCGGAATCCAGAATTCATTTTGCTATATTATCATAAAGAGAATTTATTTTATTAAGAAATGTAAAGAAGTTAGCAATGTATTGTGTATCACAACTTGTACAAATGAAACTACTGCAAGAAACAAAGTATTTGTTTACATATGTGTTATTTCTATAACTTTACCTTCAATTGTATCTGTCTAGTGAAGTCACATTTAAATAAGAATTCTAAAATACAGTCCAAAACTGATCAGTCTATCATTAGGAACAAGACTTTATAAACGCAGGTTGAAAAATATCACAAAGTTTCAATAAAACCATTCTACAAAAACACGACTGGAAATTTTCTTGATATTCTTTTTACATTTTCAGAACATAAGCAAAGAAATTTTGTCTGAAACGAGTGCATAAAGTATTATACCTATAGGGAAATTAAATGCAGATTAAAAAATCCCCATAAAACTACATATTCTGCAATGAACTCTTTCATTGTAGATGTACATATGTACCAATAGAATTAGATTGGTACAGAGAAAATATGACAGTGATTATTATAATGAAAATGTTGTTATTAAGAATCAATGGCTACAATTTTTATTGTAATCAAGCTATGCGTTATGGCTTGGAAACCAAAACTGAAGCGAAATCAGTATTTCAAGCTTCAACTAATATATTATACAAGAAATTGGACTTGTAGTGTTGTAATATTATCTAACCAACCATACTTAGCATGTAGTGATGATGGTTTTATCAAAACAGAAAACGGATTTGAACTTTTGGAAATAAAATGTCCTTATTCCTGTCAAAACAAATTCATTGTAGATTTACAAAATAAAAAATCAGCTGTAAATGATTTAGAATTCCATTAAAATAGTAACGTTAAACTCAAGAAGTCCGACAAATATTACACACAAGTCCACTTTTCAAAGCACATACTTTATATTACTACTATATTACTAAAGATGAGAAGTTTCTATCTACAATAATTCCAAAGATTAGCGACTTTTTTTTAAAATATTTCATACAGATTGTTCTAAATAAGTTTTAATTATAATGTAATCAATTTTTATGCATTTTGATAAAATATTTCATAACATTATTTTCAATATTAAATATTATAAAAGCCCTTAAGATTTACTCTGGAGATTCAAGTTTTTTTCTTTTCACATCATACAGGTGATTTGGAAATAAATAAAACAACACTGGCACCACCAGTTAGTTTGGTATGTCACGTATTCAAAATATTATTATGTTCTTGTTTTCGCTTAGAATAATAATTTTCATTTATGCCTAAAAATATTATTTTAAAATATATACATAATTAAATATAAAAATATTTAATTGTTAAGTAATTATATCGATTCCTTCTTTAGCAGATGCAATAAATTTCATAATTTTTTCTGATATACATAGAAACAAATTTTACAAAGACTGGTGTAAACGGTATTGTTAAACCTATAAAAATTATGTGTACAGGAGTACAGGGTGAATACTGAAAACCTTGACATAGGGAAATAACATGGGAAAACAGTTTTTTGCTGTTTCCATCTGTCCCGCTAAATAAAATCGGGTGTATATGGTATCGTTAGTTAGATTACTTAATTTTGCATCTAATAAAACCAAATGTTGTGTAATATGGCCTTTTCTAACTGAAATATTTGATAAAATAAATTGTATTTTGAAGGTTATCCTTCATATTTTCGAATAAGAAACGTCTAAAACAAAATGCTTCATAGCCGAGTGGATAAGAGGGCGGATTCATAATATAAATAATCTACAAGACCTGGTTCGAGACCACCTCGACCCTGTTTTTTTTTATTTAATGGTATCAGGCTGGCTAGACCAGTACTATGGGATAAGACAGAAGGAATATACAAAAACAAAAGCGTGAGCAGAAATATGCACTCATTTGAGGCAACATTTTAATGAATTGAAGGACAATTATTTTTCGACGGCAAAGTCGTCTGTATAAAATCCACAAAGCATTAATGCGTTCACGCGGCATTGTCGTAAGACAAAATGTAAATGAATTTTCTTGACCGGAGTAAATAGGCAATCGCAGTGCTACTTGGAATAAATACCCGGCTGCCGGCCGTCGGATCCAAAGTGTGTGAAAAGGCTCTAAATGAGAAATATATTTTACGTCGACCGGCTTTTGTATTTTTCAAAAAATTGTTAGAAATATGTCATGTTTCGTATCGAATGAAAGGTCTCGTTGTGGGCTAGCGTGCAGAAATGACAAAAATGTTCCATGTCGATCGACTTTTGTTTTATGCACAAAGTTGTCAGAAGTATGCCGTGTTTGGTATCAAATGAAAGCACTCAAGTAGGGCAGCCATATTGAAATAACAAAAATTTGCCAGGTCGATCGGCTTTTGATTTTTTGCAAAATTTGTCAGAAGTATGTCGTGTTTGGTATCATATGAAAGGACTCGTCGAGAGCTGGTGTACAGGAATGAAATTAGCCGTCAACTGTAAATATTTCATTGATGCCGGAGGCCTAGGGAAGCTCAACGTAGCTGAGCCTTCGCTAGTCATATACTATTTTGATAGATTCACTATCTATATATCTATCTATCTATCTATATTTGGATTCATCTCGAGCATCGCAAAAATTTTGCTCACGGGTACAGGTCAAACCATTCATTGAATAATTTTAATATTATTTTATTAGATGTGGTTTAAAGTGGAATAGGGCCTTTTTGGGGTCTCATATTTTTACTGTGAGTGGTTTTCGTGTAAAAAATCAAAAACTTAGCCTAAAAGGTAAAGTAAAACAAAAGATCCCAGATGCCATATCTAAATTTAAGAAGAATTCTGCTTATCCGTCACTTTTGACAATTCAATATGTAAATTTGAATTGAATTTTTTTGAAAATGACAACATATATCATGAATTGAATTATATTTTCATACATTATATAAGTGAGCGAAATATATAAAATTAATATTTTATGATAAATCATTTGTATTAAAAAATTATATTTTTTATGACATTTGAGACGTTTGTCAATCATTAGACTATAATTTAAATAATGATGTAGCAATTTTTGTATTTTATCGAAAAAATATACAAAAATATTAGTATGAAATAGGCTTAAAAGTAATAATATATGTAGCGCAATCAGTATTGTAAGTACATATATTTTATATTGTATTTGTTATTTTTAAAAATATTTTTAAAATTTCAGCTATGATTATTGAATTGGTCAAGTTACACAAAGTCTAATATATTTATAGAAATAAATAATATGTAATTAATTATCATAATAGTGCATCTTTATAAATAAGAATATATTTATAAGAATAGAGATATTTATCTACATAAAAATGGAAATAAGATGATATAAAAAGGATATGAATACTGCATTAATGTTTAAAATTAAGTCGAATAAACAGTTCAGTGAGATGTTTTTTACATTTAAAAAAGAAAACTTTTAAATTCTGTGTCGATAACATGATTGACAGTTCTTGTAAAATGGAATGTAATTCATTAAAAATCTAGAAAAAATTTTGAAGATAGAATATATTATATTTAAAGACCTAACCTTAAAATAATAAAGAATAATTATACAATATCTACGAAATATAAACCTTTAAATTAAATAATTTCCATACATAGACTTCATTTTTTTACGATATGTAGCTACGGAAGTAGATATGAATATAATATTAGTGTGAAACTATTCAAGCAACAAAGTATGTGTTTGCATAAATATTTATGCTTATAAATTATATAAAATTATCAATTACAGATGTAAAATTAAATGACAACTAAATATTAATTATAAACATAACATTTACAGCAACGCAATGCATTGTAGATGAAAAAGTTTTCATTTTATATGAGTATAATAATTTTATTATAATACTGTGTATATTAATAATATTTATTGTAATTGGCAGCCAATAATGTTGTGAAATTGAAATTTGATGTTCAAATAAGGCGCCCTTTCGTACAGTTTTTCTTATTTTACTAACCTATAATGCACTCTTTATCATGATTAATATTTTGATGGTAAATCATCTCATAAATTTTATCAACACATGTTTTGTGTAGTGTGGAACAAGAAAATGGTAAATACGCAATTAAACTTTAAACTCAGTTATATTATATTCATTGTGTATTATTAGTTAAAACAACTTTCTAAATAAGCTACAAAATCATTTGAGAAAAGTAATTTAAAGAATAAAGAACTTCTGAAACGTTTCTATAATAATTATAAATTCGAAAAATACAGAAATATCGGCGGAGAAGACAGGAAAAAGAAAAAAGTATGTATTTGTATGTATATCAGTTATATGTTATAAACTTTTAAAATTTTAGATAGGATATAGGTTAGCAGATGTGACATTATTTAATCTAAAAATTATATATTCCTCCTTTCATTGAATAACTGTTCTTCATAAGGAATCTCTGGTTTATGAGAAATACACGGATTTCTACGTGAAATGATTTACTTTTGAAGTTTGGAACAAAAAAGTATGAATCTATTTCAATATTTTTCCATTTATTTATATTTATTATCAATTACAGCTATAAATTTGATTCTTAAACAAGTTCTTCATTTTTAACAATTCTACATAGAAAGAAGCAAAACTTATTATTTATCGAATACAACGTACCGAAGATAGGAAACGTTTCACTTAAGGTGAGTATATATTTTAATTTATTTAATTTTATCGTTTTCTTTAAATATTGTTATATATTGTTATAATTATTGTCAGCCGGTACGTTTGTGTGAACAAGAGTAGTCTTAACCATATAATTAATAATTAATTTTTATTTATTGGTCTTAACAGGATGATGGGTTTATCTCACAACCTCGGTGTGCGTTGACCCTTCAAAGGCAGGCTTTATGTAGGCTGATTATTTGCACCATTGAAATCCAAGTACATTTTGTCATAAAACAAAGGCTGACAACCTACATATATTAGTATAATATAAGAACATTTTGCTATAATACAAGCTTCTTTTCACCTGAAAATCTGTGCCAGTTAAATGCAAGCAAATTTTTAAATGAAACTAGCACTATTTCATTTAAGATCGCTGTGCCAATTAGTCAAGATATACAATCCGTAACCCCGTTGAAAAGATTTTGAAAAGAAGTAAAATTCCTTCAAAAATCAATCAGTTTCAAATTCCTGTTATGAAATCTAATCATACAGATGATCAGTAAGAAATGATAGGCACGTGACCTGCGTAATTCCCAAATTTTATTCCTTGTTATATTTATACCGTTCATTCATTATTTCTTTTTATTGTCTTTATTATTTGCGTTTCCTAATTACATTTTAACAACGGTTAATTAAATTAATTAATTAAAAATGAATAACATGTTGTTACATTTAATATAAAATTACTAAAATAAAATTTCTGATTAAAAAAAACACGCAAGCCCGTGAAATTTAATTTCAATTTTTTTTCCTGGTTCCTGGAAGCATAATTATACTGCTCTTAAAGAAAATTTTTAGTCACGTGACAATATCACTTGCTTTAGATCATTTTATATAAATATTCCAAGTAATTTTATTATTGCATATACCTATAAATTATTAAATCTGATTTTACAATATACTGTTACTGAATTATCTAAAGAATATTGTTAAACTATCGGTAACTAATATTTCGTATTTACCACAACGTCCTGTCGTTATTACAGATCGTTTACTTTCCGGCTTTTATTAAATTATAATTTTATAATTAGGCATGCTAGGACAAACAATTTTTGTTTTGTTACTTGATTGTTCTTTCACTTTGTGTAAGGCAGTTATGTTTATTGTTCTTGCAATATATCGACTTTCTAATAAACTGATAATAATTAAAATTTCTGAACTGCAGAATAATTAATAAAAAATAATCCCGTTTATTGTGCCGCCTAATTTGAATCTAAGGTGAGAATTTATATTTAATTTCTATTATTCAACTATAGATGATTTCAGGATTAAAGAGTCATTGTTTTTTGTATTATAATTATTAATAAAATGGAATAAATTACCACAATTTCCATATACCTACATACATTGTAATGCTGGACAAGTATTTTAATTTTTATTTTACTGTAGGTGTGAAAATAATCTGCAGTTGCGAGACGGTAAGAGGGGAAGAATATATCGTCAAGATAGAAAAGAAAGTGTTCCTGTTTGAAGTTGAAGCCTGACGTATTGCTGATAATAGTAACACAAGCCTGACATATTGCTGGTAAAAGTAAAACTGAAAATAACAACCCACTCAAAACCTGTAAGTTTTAATATTAATTCCTATAATAAAACAAGTTAAGCAAAATGCCAACTAAAAGTAAAAATAATCGCCTTAAGCGTAAACAAAGATACGAGAAAAATATAGATAACAAAAATTGCTGTAGTAATCCGGATAATGTAGTAGAAAATGTTTATATAAATCGTCAGGTTAAGTCAGGCAATGCGGGAAAATTATTATTACTAGAACACAGTAAAGATGGTGAAGTAGAATATAATATACAAACGGGTAATTTAAATACAGGTATTGAAACAGTTGGCAATCAAATACAGCTAATAGAACGTGATTATAATACTTTAATAAATCCTGCTGGATATTTAGAAGACGTTCATATAGACTTTTACTTTTCGTTAGTACGTTCAGTAACTGAGTTCGACCCTCAGCCCACAGTGTATGTAGATTCTCCAGACCGAATAGTTGCAATCGAGCAGGGAACTAGACACCTACAAATTTTATTCGTGCCAGGTGCAAATATTGGGAGCGTAGGTCATTAGGTTACAGCGTATTATGACGGATTAGAAATTACAATTTACGATAGCATGAATTCCCAGAATTTAAATGCAGGTGTTAAATTATATTTAGAAAGATTATTCCCCTATAGTCCCTCAATTAGGTTTGTACGAGTTCAACAACAGACTAACACCTATGATTGCGGGTTGTTTGCAATAGCATTCTTTACAAGTTTAATACTTAACCGGAATCCTGAGCATGAAACTTACGATAGTAATAGACTTAGATCACACGTTTTACAAATGTTTCGAACACGTAATATTACAGCATTTCCAGTAACTCGTCAGTAAAATTTAAGGGAAAATTATTTTAAACGGAAATCAAATGAAACAGAGGAAGAACGGGCTAAACGTCTAAAATCAAATTACGAATATAAATTAAAATACGTGGTTATTGAAACACCTGAAAAAAAAAACACATCGTATAGAGAAACAGAAAGAAATAAATTTGAATAATCTTGTAAATGAAACAGTAGAACAAAAAAATAATAGGTTACAAACACTTAAAATAAATTTTAATAACTACATTCTAAATGAAACTACCGAACAAAAAGAATATAGGTTAGAAAGACTAAAAACAAATTTTAACATTTATATGCAAAACGAAACTACCGAACAAAAAGAATATAGGTTAGAAAGACTAAAAACAAATTTTAACATTTATATGCAAACCGAAACTACCGAACAAAAAGAATATAGGTTAGAAAGACTAAAAACAAATTTTAGTAATTATGTACAAAATGAGACTGTAGAACAAAAGGAAAGTAGATTAGAAAGACTTAAACTTAATTTAAATAATTATATAAACAAGGAAAATCCTGAACAAAAAACGAATAGGTTACAAAAGTTAAAATTCAATTTTAAAGAGTACATTAAGAATGAAACTCCTGAACAAAAACAAAAACGTTTAGAAAAGTATAGAGATAATTTTGATAATTTGGTTGAAACTGAAACTGTAGAACAGAAACAAGAAAGACTAACAAAAAATAATATGATTAATAAAAATAAAATAAAAGCGCGTAAAAACAAGGTTTCCAATGATAACTATATGTTAGCTAGAAAAGGATTAGGAGTTCAAATTGAGCCCCATTCCTTGGGACCAATGAATGTTGTCTGTTCACATTGTTCCTCTGTTAATTTTTCATATGAAAAGCCGTCGGACGGTAAATTTACATACTGCTGTCGAAAAGGAAAATTAAACGCAGATCAATTAAATGAGTTTCCTGAATATATCAAAAATCTAATGTTAGGTAAAGATTCAGACAGTAGAAACTTTAGAGAAAATGTTAGACAATACAATAGCGCGTTAGCATTCGCATCCTTTGGGGCTAATATTTCTGCACCTCCTGGCAGGGGGGCCTACTGTTTCCGCATTCACGGTCAAATTTATCATGATTCTGCCACCTCAATATATCCTAAACAAAATGAAACAGAAAAATATGCCCAATTATATATCATCAATTCAAATGAAGCGTTAGAGAAGCGAATGAACATAGAGTATAATAAAAATTGTAAGCCAAATATCATGGGGCAATTAGATGTAATACTTAGGGAGGTTAATCCGTATTGTCAGGCGTATATGATGTTGAAAGAAGTAGAGCAAAGGGAAGTAGCCAAAGCTAATCAAACAAATCAGTCGGTGCCAGAAATAAATTTGTGGATTGTAAATGACAGAAAAAAAGATAAACGTAGGTACAATATCCCCACATGTAATGAGGTGGCAGTTGTTTTTACGTCCAATGACGGTGAGCCACCAATAGATAGGGACATTTGTGTCCACCCAAAAGTTGGCGGTTTAGTGCGAATTAATCAGTTTAGTGAAAACTGCGACCCCATGTCCTATCCTTTATTATTTCCTCGCGGTGAATGTGGCTGGAACATGAATTCAAAACAAGCTGACGGTGTTAAAAAACAAAGTATGTTACAATTTTACATGAACAGATTAGCGGTTAGAAACACATTTAACCCATGCTTAGAAGCCGGTAACCTAACCCAACAATACATTGTAGATGCGTATGTTAAAGTCGAAGCCGAAAGATTAACGTACATTAGATTAAATCAGCCTACTCTCAGGGTAGAGCTATATAGTGGGTTGATGGACCATATTAATAATTTGGCAGACAATGAAGGTGGAAAAGCAGGCACCATGATTATTTTACCGTCTACATTTCAAGGTGGTAGTCGATTCATGCTAAAAATGTACCAAAATGCCATGTCTATTGTTAGAGAATTTGGCCGCCCTGATTTATTTATAACAGTGACATGTAACCCGACATGGCCAGAAATTGTACAACAGTTGCGCGAGGGTCAAACCTCTGCAGACCGCCCAGACATAACCGCCAGAGTTTTTAACGGAAAAATAAAAAGTATGTTGCATGAATTTTTACATGACAATATTTTTGGGAAAGTTGTAGCATTCATATTTGTAATTGAATTTCAAAAACGCGGTCTGCCTCACATGCATTTATTATTAACTTTAGATAGTGCAAGTAAAATCCGTAACAAAGATGACATTGACGAAATAGTCAGTGCAGAAATTCCGGACGAGGACGCAGAACCGGAATTGTACCAATTAGTTCGTTCACATATGATTCACGGTCCGTGCGGTATTTTAAACAAAAATTCGCCGTGTATGAACGAAAATAAATGTTCAAAAATGTTCCCTAAAGATTTTAGAAATGAAACACATGAAAACATTAACGGTTACCCCCTGTATAAACGGTCAAATAATAATGCAAAAATGTACATTCTTTGGAAAAATGGTTTAGTTAAATACACGGTAGACAATAGGTGGATAGTTCCGTACAATCCGTATTTGTTAAAAAAATATAGAACCCACATAAATGTTGAAATATGCGCATCAGTAAAAAGTATAAAATATATTTGTGATTATTTGTGCAAGGGGCATGATTGCGCGAGCGTCAAATTAGGACAACTTGATAAAAATAAAGTTATACAGTGGGATGAAATAAACGGTTATTTAGATGCTAGGTATGTATCTGCCCCAGAATGTTGTTGGAGGCTTTTAGAATATCCGTTGCATGACAAGTCTCATACAATAATGGAATTAGCAGTACATTTAAAAAATCAACAGGCGGTATTTTTCACTAACGGTAAAAAAAAAAAGCAGTTGAACGAGCAGCGAAAAAAAATACAACATTAACAGCTTGGTTCCTACTCAATGAAATAGACGTTAATGCCCGGCAATATGTTTACATGGAAATTCCTAAATATTATGTATTTACAAATAATGCATGGAAAGCTAGACAACGTAAGAAAAAGCCACCTATCGGCCGAATGATTTCTGTTAGCCCTAGAGATATTGAAAGATTTCATTTAAGATTAATTTTGGTACACGCAAAAGGTGCCACAAGTTTCGAAGACTTGCGTACCGTCGACGGCAAGTTATATAATACATATCAGGAAGCTGCCCGTGCATTAGGTCTTTTAGCTAATGATAAAGAGTGCGAAAATTGTTTAGACGAGGCTGTGTTGAGTAAATTTCCCAGACAATTGCGTGAATTATTTGGTTATTTAATTTGCTTCCATACATCAACCAATGCTCTCAGCTTATGGGAAAAATTTAAGCATTATTTAATGGAAGATTATTTATTACATAATACTGACAAAGTTGCACAAAGTAAATGTTTATTAAAAATACAGGAAATACTCGATATACATAAATTCACCTTAAGTGATTTCGGTTTGCCCCAACCAGAAAATATTGATGATTTAGAAAATGAAACTAATTCTTTTGATGTAGCAGCCGAAAAATTAGAGGGACAACAAAATGTAGCTTTATTTAACAGAGACCAAACAGAAATTTTAAATAACATATTAAATGCCGTAAATGACAATAATTGCACAAGTAGATATTTCTTTGCTGACGGTCCCGGGGGAACAGGGAATACATTTTTGTATAACACATTGATAAGTATTTTAAGGGGCCAAAATCAAAAAGTTATAGCTGTAGCTTGGACGGGAATAGCAGCTACTCAGTTAAAAGGTGGTCAAACAGTTCACTCAGTATTCAAGTTACCAGTGCCTGTAAATGACGGATGTGTATGTAGAGTGAAATCAAATAGCAAAGCGGGTAAATTAATAAAAGAGGCAAGTGTAATAATCTGTGATGAGGTAACAATGATACCTAAACACGCACTCGATGCAATAAATTTATTATTACAAGATTTGATGGATAACAAAATACCATTTGGGGGAAAAGTTATAGTTTTCGGTGGCGATTTCAGACAGTGCTTGCCAATAGTCAATTACACAAACCATCGAACTGTAATAATTGAAACATGTGTTGTAAAAAGTCATTTATGGCCACTATTTACAAAATTTTCATTAAAACAAAATATGCGCGTAAATAAAGACGAAAAAGAATTTTCAGAATATTTACTGAAAATAGGCAACGGTGAAAATGAAATTGTTAAAATTCCTGCACATTGCATTTCCGAAACATGTCTAGCAAATGAAATATTCGGTGAAGATGACATACAACCTGATGATATTTATAAATTTACAGATAGAGCCATTTTAGCACCAAAAAATGATGACACAATGATAATTAATGAACACGTATTAAATAAAGTTGTAGGGTCATCTAGAGTATATTTAAGTGCTAATTCTTGTGAATGTGATGAGATAAATAAAATTAATTACCCCGCCGAATTATTGAATGGCCTAACACCAACCGGAATGCCTCCTCACAAATTAACACTAAAAATTGGAGCAATAGTAATGTTATTAAGAAATATGAATCCAAAGCGTGGTCTATGTAATGGTACAAGGTTCATAGTAAAAGACATGAAGACTAATTATTTAGATGTAGAAGTACTAACAGGACAGAGTGCAGGTAGCCGGCTCTATTTACCACGTTTTGATTTAACTACCGAAACAGATTTACCATTCACCTTGAAACGAAGGCAATTCCCAATAAGATTAGCTTTCTCAATGACAATAAATAAATCCCAAGGCCAAACATTTAATTATGTAGGAATAAATTTAGAAAATCCAGTCTTTTCACATGGCCAATTGTATGTTGCGATGTCGAGGGTAAGATCGGCCAGTAACTTGAAAATTAAATTGCCAGATTCAAATATTACTAAAAATTCAAAAGAAGGATTCACAACGAATGTAGTGTTTAAAGAAATTTTAAATTAAACACGTAGAAATCTTTGAAAAAAATTCACAAATTTTAAATATAATCATGAAGGAAATTTTTTATATTATCTAAATTATATTATAATTAATCTAAAAACTATCAAGCAATATATTTAATGTTAAAAGTGAAAGATATTAAAATCATGTTAAAAAAAAAACACCAAATGTACAATTACATTTTAATCAGTAAATTAATTATATAACAAAAAAATGTCATAGTAATTAAATGTTTATAAAAATTGAAACATGTTTTCAAAATCAAATATGAGAAAGCCATAAAGATCAATTTAAAGTATAAAAAAAAGTATGTGGAAATATTCACGTAAATTAAAAATATGTGATGATTAAAAGGAATAATATGAATTAAATTTGTAAATTAAAAATTTTAAATTAAACAAGTAGAAATCATTGAAAACAATTGACAAATTTTAAATATGATTGTGAACGAAATATTAATAATATCTAAATTGCATTATAATTAATTTAAAAACTATTAGGCAAAATATTTGATGATAAAAGTAAAAGATATTAAAATAATGTTAGAAAATAAAACTTATATACAATTACATTTTAATCAGTAAACTAATTATATTACTGAAAAATGTCATACCAATTACATGTTTATAAAAAATAAAACATATATTACAAATCGAATATGAGAAAGCAATAAAGATCTATTTAAAGTATAAAATAAAAGCATGTAGATACATTCATGATAAATTTGAAACGTAAATTAAGAATTTGTAATAATATAAAAAGGAATAATATGAATTAAATATATAAATTAAAAAAATTTAATTAAACGAGAAGAAATCATTGTAACAATTGACAAATTTAAAATATGAATATGAATGAAATATTTATAATATCTAAATTGTATTATAATTCATTTAAAAACTATCAAGGGAAATATGTAATGTTAAAAGTAAAAGATATTAAAATCATGTTGAAAAATACAACAATGTACACTAAACCAATTATATAACAAAAAATGTCATATCAAGTATGTTTATAAAAATTATATTAATGAAATTTAAAAATCTAATATGAAAAAGCTATAAAGATCAATTTAAAGTATAACATAAAAGCATGTTGAAACATTATTGATAAATTTAATACAAAATAATATGAATGAAATAAGTAAATTAAAATATGTAATATAATAAAAAGTTATTATGATGACAATATTTGATTTGTTAAATATATTATATACAATATATATAATATACAGGATGTGCAACGAAACGCGGAACATAAGACTTTATCATGGGATATGAAAAAATTGCGAATCTGTCTTTTGATACATTTAAAACAAAACTACAACCGTAAACAGTTGTTCAAAATTAAAGTCTACATTATCTGAAATAGAATTTACTTTTGGACAAGTTGGTACTCCTATAGTTTTGCTCCAAATCTATCGGGAGAGAGAGTATAGGCAATTTTTTTAAATCCCATGTTAAAGTCTTATGTTTCGCGCTTTGTTGCATTCCCTGCATGTAATTAATATAAAAATGAAAGATTATTTCAACATGAAAAATGGTTCGTAAAATATTGTAAAAGGTAATAAAAAAAACTTAAGTCTGATAAAACCATTGCCCCTTTTACAAATTTTACGGACCTTGCCAAAATGAAAGTATATTAAAAAGAAGTATAAAAGGCAATAAAATAAAACTAATGATTAGAAGTATATAATAAATAAACTAAAAAAAAATAAAGCAATGACAATATTGACAAAATGAAAATGTAAAAAATATAACAATAAAAGATAATAAAATAATACTTACAATGAAAAACATAAATAAAATAAAAAGTATAATGCAATGGTTTAGTATTAGAAACATTTTCCCTAACGTCTAAAATCCTGGTTTATAGTAAGTTACTAATATTTTCAAAAATATACATTTAAAATTTTATTTACTGATAAAAATGTCCCTACATCTAATGATAAAAAGGAAATCTATTTTATATGTAGATTTATAAAAAATATTTATATTTTTTTACATTAAAAGATCAAATTATATTTAATTTCATTTATTTACTCTCTATTTGATAAAAGACAGATTATTTTATTATAATACAACAGTCATTAGTTTGCATTAACATTTTTCTTCGATAATAAAAATTGTAATGGCATTTAAATTAAACCGCTGTCAATAATATTCAATTAATATCATCTAAAAATGAAGACGTTATACGAAAATTATCTAATACCAGGCTTAAGTTCAAACATGTTGCGTCTCTATATAAAATGTATTAAAAATGTGACGTTAAACAAAAGTATATAATAAATCGCAACATGTAAGCAAGCCAGTCTATCGTCGTATCTCAAATCTCATGCAACAGAATACATATATTTTCGGCTTTAAATAATAATAAATAAACCCGCAAAGTATGGTAAAAATCTTAAATACCATTGGTGGGCGTTAAAATATTATATTTAAGCCATTGTCACTGTTGTATGAATTTGAGAAAAAAAGATTTGATATTTTATCAATTTTTTAAGTGTACATATATTACATAATCCATAACTACCTACTTTTACGATAGATTGGCAAGGCAATGACTTGAATATAATATTTTAATACCCAATACCAGTGGTATTTGTAATTTTTGCTGTACTTTGCTATAAAATTATAGCCCGTGGTTAATAAAAAAAAATAATAATAAGCTTCATCATAATTAATCGTCACATACTGGCTGGTGGGTACGAAGCAAATGAAGCAAATTACAACATTATAATAAAAAAAAAACCACAAAGCGATCTAATAAACGAAAAATAAAATCGCAAGAGTATGAATGTGTTTGTGTGTGTGTAAATGTTTCTAAGTAATCGAGTTGCCAGGTTAAAAAAATTTGATTTTAACTTTATCATGAAATATTACTTTTCTACAATTTTACCAACAAATACGTTTTGTAAACGAATCGTATAATTTTAATTGAATAAAATATTTGTGGAACTAAAATGTAAATAAAATTTTTATAAATATTGTTTTAGTTATATTTTTTAATTATTTAACTTTTTAATTTTAGAATTATCTGGCAACTCAAATAATTTATAAACAAAAAATTTAAATACTTTTTCATAATTATATTTTTGTTAAAAAATATATTGAAAGATTTGTTAAACTAATGTAACTAATTAAAATTTAAATTCATAATATATAATAAAGATACCCAAATATAAAAAATTCATGTTTCACAACGCAATATAATGGTATGTTATTATTAAGTTATAAAAAAATAACATTTATGGATTTCATAATTATAGATATTGGAAACTGAAATCTACACAGCCTTGTACCTGTAAAGTACGTCGAAGAAAATAAACATAGGATTCAAGTATATAATTATTTGGACTATTGCAAACACATATCTGAAATTGTAATATAGAAGTTCTTTCATCTGAGGCGAATTTTTTTTTATAAAAAAGTGTTCAATGTTTACATATTTTTTATAAATTAATAATATTTCGTTCTGAATACAGAAAAATGGGTCAACTCCTGAGATGAAATCTACAAGTTAAATTTTCCTTCATTCAATATTACAAGAAAAGGATTAAATTTCAATCGAAGCATATGAACTATTTTAATCCAAATCAAATATATACTACGTTGATGTTAAACAATATTTGGAAAAATTTTAAAACGAAGGCATCATTTGAATAAAAATTATCTTCCTTTATTATATTAGTCTTCATTGTTTACAGGGTAGCAGTTTCACAAAAAATATATTTTTGGAATACTTGCTTTGAATAGCGAAATTGAATATTTTGGAACTTAAAATCGGAACTACTCTATTCGTTGACGATTCTACTACCATCAGAAAAACTATATTATTATTGACAAAGTTGAATAAGAATGGTAAATACATTTATATTTGAAGAAAAAAACATATTTACTAATTACAATTTTTATTTAACAGAACGCATATCTGTTTGACCACTGCAGGAAAATTTCATCGCATTTTAAAAAATTAAACACATAAATTTCTACATGAAATGAAAGAAACATACTTCAAATTTTGCGTCACAAATTCTACGAGAAAACTTGCAATGTCCAAATAAAGTGAGTCAAAATTCATATTAACATTCTCTGCGGCTTTTATATACAGTATGTCTTCGGATCGAGTTGTAAAGAAGGAAAATAATTTTATTTTTTATTTTACGAGAAAAATGTATTCTTGATAAAAGTTTTTGCATGTTCCAAAACTCAATTTTAACCTTTTCAAATTTTCTTTTAGTTTCAGAGAAAAGTCGAAAATTGTTCGACTTAGAATTTTTGTAATTGTAAGTCCCAAAAAACAAGTTTGCGTTGTCTTAAAAATTATTGTTAACATGACTTTAACTTTAGTTTCATAAATTTAACAGCAAAAATAATATAAACAATAACTATTCTACTCAATCGATTCACGGTTTGTTGAGCGCACAATTCTAGTATTCGATGCAATTCTTTAACTTCTTTGAATTTCTTCCAGAGTTGAAGACATCGCAGCGTCTCTAATTCTCTCCTTTAAATTCTCTAAATTCGGTGGAAGATAATTTGCATAAACTATTTGTTTCCAACGGCGCCAAATATAAAAATCAGCTGTAGTCAAATCAGGGCTCCTTGGTGGCCATAACTTGAGACCGATTGCTATAGCATTGAATTAGGTAAAATCGTTATTTTCTGTCATTTTCAACGATTACAACAGATTTTCCTAATGTAACGCGAACTTGTTTTCTGCGACTTAGAAAAATTTTCAAATAAGTCGACCTATTTTCGTTTTTTCTCTGAAACTAAAAGAAAATTTGAAAAGGTTAAATCTGAATTGGTCTTTTGCCCACTGCTTCTTCGGAAAACGATCTTTCTTTATGGCAATTCCAATATATTTTAATAATGTAAGTGTTAATACCGGTTCGTTTCATTCTTTCACATTATTCTTTTTGTTTAGTTATCGTTTTTTGCTAACGTTTTTTGGCGATTTTCCGTTAGCATTTACAGGGAATCCTGAAGACTCATTCTTTCCGCCCAGAAGATTTTTACTACATAGTTTATTGTTATTATTATTTATTGTAATATTTTAATAATATATAACTTTCCTATTTTGTGTATCTAAGTTATAATTATACATCTGTTAAAGAAAACTGATTTTAAATGCTTCAAATTTATTTCTTTTAATACAATTTTCTTAAAATTTCACTACATGTTCATTAAAAATGTATATTCTGTAAGTCAGTGATTAATTTTTAACCAGTTGTTAATTTTTTCTCAAATCAAAATAGGTAGCACTGGAGAAAATATCAAAACATCACTTGTAATGTTTGTTTTTATTTGTTAATAATTTTAGCAACTGGTTAGAAATTAACCACTGAGTTACAGAATAGGCCCCATTGTCAGTTTCTTAATGGCTGAGCCATTAATCTCTAGAAATGTCAGATTTAAAAAAACGCTTAAATACAATATAATGCAATTTGGTTCCTGGCAATATTAAGGAATAAATTAACTGCAAAAAGTACGTATATTATAAAATTAATAGAATTTGTACGATTTTAAGTATTCTTGTAATTTAACAGGTATATTATTAACTTCATTTTTTGACATATGACATTGTGGTTAAAATTTTAATGCATTTTTGTTTGTGTTATATATATTAATTTTATTATAGACTGTTACGTGATTAATATAAAACAGAAAGTATTAAACAATATTCGAATAAAATATTAGAAAAAATATTTCGTATTTATCCGTATTATCGATAAACAAAAAATTCATCTTAGGTCAGTACTGCATATTTTAATTTTCCCGCCAGAAGAAAATGGTGGCATATCGGCGAAACTCAAGTAAGTAAAAATAATGAAATGGTCATCTTCTTGAGGTAAATTTTAACTTTATTATCTAACAAACATAAAAGTAAAACCTAATTTTAAAATGCCATTATTTACACTTGCAATTTATCCGTTTCATTATAAAAATTTCTTTTGTAAGCACAGCAGTTCTGAAACATTTTTATAATGACTTAATAAATCTAACTGATCAAAACTATACTACAAAGAAATGTTTAGCAGCGATGAGTCGTTTTAAAAAGTCTTAATTGTTATTTGTAAATTTGTTTTTATAAATGTTGTGTGAAGTAGATTTTGAAGCAAATCGGTTCTCAAACAGTGGAGTTTCAAAAAACTATAAAATTACACACTTATTCAAGGAGATTTTATTACTACTATATTTATATATCATTTAAAATCAAACACGAAATAATATTAATTATCGTTAATTAAAAGACTGCAATATTACATTGAAAAAAAATTATCTTCCACGGAATAAAATTAGTAGTCATTTTTTAATTGATACCTATGTTACCGACATTCCGAAAGTTAGTTGACAGTTTCATTTCATATAAATTTTGTTCATATTTTTTCTTTGGAATAAAAAAAGTAAGTAGAAAACTGGGCAAAACTCCAGTATAATGTATTGTAATTAAGAATTGGTTACTTTTAACTTTGAATGTGTGCTATTGTTTCCAAATAATATTTGAATTTTTAAACGTTAAACTGGAAATTTCATCATAACCTATTTTTTAAAAATATATTTGTATATAATAGACGCGAAATATAATATAATTTTTACAACACGCTGTGTCGCTGTTAGCATTAATTGGTTTTTATGCGACCTGTTGTGTCAATACTCGTTAACAAATCGTTTAATAACGAAAGTGACCTTTAATTTACTTACATTGGTTTCTTAAACATGTTTTGGTTTGCTTCACACAATTTCAATAATGATATACATTACACACAACTTACATATTAATCTATTAATTATAGACCGGGAGTAAATAAAAATTATTTTTATTACGACAATATGTCATATAACATCTGTTAATATTAATTAATTCATAAAGTCTTGTCTATG
Organism: Stenolophus ochropezus; assembly: GCA_035578165.1. Taxonomy (NCBI): domain Eukaryota; kingdom Metazoa; phylum Arthropoda; class Insecta; order Coleoptera; family Carabidae; genus Stenolophus; species Stenolophus ochropezus. The sequence continues at coordinate 24,226,794 of JAQOWZ010000007.1, forward strand.
GAGCTTGAGTAGAATTTATTTTTAGTATATTCTTAATATCAATTATAAAAGCAAATAAAAAAATTTAAAGACGTTTTTTAATAGGAATAATAAAAATAATTTTATTTTACCGATTCTATTCTAATCACCCCGAATACATTTATTTTTACTCCTTCCATAAGTTCACTATGCGCTAATGCGATCTTTCAATCGTAGTTCACTATCAGAAAGCGACAAACAAAAGATCAGAACGAGGCGGCACGGGCAATCATTCCCGATCACTCTGTCAAATCAACATTAGAAGAAAAGAATGAAGAATGAAAAATTTAGAACTCAAGAACAAAATTTATTATATCTAACCGAATCTAACTTACAAAATATTTATCTACAAACAAAAAAAAATACACAATACCTCCCGCGACTGTAGTAATATATTCTATATAAGTTATTCAATATATTCAATTTGTAGTTTTAAAATTAGTTTGTTATTGCAGTTCAGAATATTTTTAATTTATAGACACACACACACACACACACACGCACACACGCACACACACGCACACACACGCACACACACGCACACACACGCACACACGCACACACACGCACACACACGCACACACACAGACACACACGCACACAGACACACACGCACACACACGCACACACACGCACACACACGCACACACACGCACACACACGCACACACACGCACACACACGCACACACATGCACACACACGCACACACACGCACACACACGCACACACACGCACACACACACACACACACACACACACACACACACACACACACACACACACACACACAGACACACACAGACACACACAGACACACACAGACACACACAGACACAAACAGACACACACAGACACACACAGACACACACAGACACACACAGACACACACAGACACACACAGACACACACAGACACACACAGACACACACAGACACACACAGACACACACAGACACACACAGACACACACAGACACACACAGACAAACACAGACACACACAGACACACACAGACACACACAGACACAGACACACAGACACACAGACACACAGACACACAGACACACAGACACACAGACACACAGACACACAGACAAACAGACACACAGACACACAGACACACAGACACACAGACACACATACACACAGACACACAGACACACAGACACACAGACACACAGACACACAGACACACAGACACACAGACACACAGACACACAGACACACAGACACACAGACACACAGACACAAAGACACACAGACACACAGACACACACACAGACACACGGACACACAGACACACAGACACACAGACACACACACACACACACACACGCACGCACGCACGCACGCACGCACGCACGCACGCACGCACGCACGCACGCACGCACGCACGCATATGTTGAAAACTCACACTCGAGAATAGGATAGGCGGGAGGTAAAAACAATAAAAACGCTGGAGAAAATGTATTAGGGGCAGCGCTATAAAAGAAAGGTGGAGAAGAAATGCAAAAAAAAAATATATTAATTCAGAAAATATGGTAAAAGTGCCAGAAAGATAGACAGAAGCAGTTATCTGCCCCATATATAATAAATCTGATTTGCCCAATACATTACCTCCCACCACTGTAGTAATACATTCTATGTAAGCCCATTTAAAGTTATTACAAATATAATAATAATAAATAACATCATAATCCAACTTTTGTTAAATAATTTAACTACTTAACATAACATAAAATCAATTACTTTTATACCAATCATAGTAATCAACAATAATCATCCTAATACATCTTAATTACCGCAGTACCTTATCACAGCAATTTTTTAAAATCGATACTATCTACAAACTTAAAATATGTTTTCATGTGATATTGCACCAGCTCCGTCGTTGGTATTGGCCAGGCTACAGTTCTATTTCGAACGTCAGTCTTTAAATCACTTCGCTCCGTCGTAAGAAGATCGCAATCGAACACAACATGGTTCACAGTTTGATTAACCGCGCTTTATTTACACTCAGCACTTTCTTTTATTTTGAATCTTTAAAAGCAACTGTTTAACTTCCCGTGACCACTTAAAATTGTTACAATTTAGGTGAATAATGTAACTTAACATTTACTCCATCTTTTACTCTGGGAAAGAATGTTTTTGTTATAGTCCCTTTCTCATTACTTGACCACAAGCACTGCCACTTCTCCATTCTTAGCTCAAGTTCAGCAGTGACCACTTCCCGTTTGATTTCTATTGCTTCTTCTTCATTATCTTCTCTAACCGTTGCCTCCGCTTTTTTTAATTCATTGTATATATTCGCTATCTCTTCTGGCTTTAAAATAATTGGAGTATTGCCTGTCAATATATAAGATGCTTCGTAGGATAATGTTTTAAAACTCTTTAGTATTTTTATGTTCATTATTCTCTGTATGTTTTTAGTTCTCTTTTATTCCTCTTTCTTTTTCACTGCTTCTACCCACACCGGTGCCCCGTGTGCTAAAATTGGCAGAATTGCTCCTTTGTAGATTGTATTTAGCGCTTTTTATGTCAGTCCTCATGAGATTCTGGCGGATTTTGCTAGTACGTGTATTATTTTATAACATTTATCTGTGATGTACTTAATATGTTTATTGAATCGAAGCTGATTGTCGATCTGTATTCCTAGATATTTGATGGTGTCGACTTGTTTAAGTTTTTTAAAGTTTACGTAAATATTTAGCTGTTTTTGTAATTGTGTTCTTCTTATTGTAGCTAACATAACTTGGGATTTCGTTTCGTTAAATACAATTTTGTTATTTTCTGTCCATTTCATAATTTTTCCTATTTCAATATTTGCTATGTTTTCGGCTTCCAAAACAGTATTTGCTTTTGTTAGTACAATTAAATCGTCAGCGAATGATATTACTTTAGGGTGTTTTGTGTATTTCAGATTTAGTAGAGAATTGTACTGAATATTCCAGAACCCAGGGCCACTACACAAACCTTGTGGACAACCTCTGCTCACTTCTTTTTTAACTGTTTCTTCTGCAATACGCAGTATTGCTAGTCTGTCAGTGAAGTAATTTTTAGAAAGCTCAAAAAATTTTTTTGGACACACGTCCAGGCTAACAAGAGCCACTACTTTTCTCTGTTTAAAACTTTCTTCCATAAAATATTTTAGGGCCATCACTGCTTCTGTCGTGCCACATTTTGGTTTCTATTTATTAGAAGTTTTTCCAATACCTTGCCTCCGACGTTTATTAAATTTATTGATATTTGGAAACATTTTCAGAGTTTTCTTTGCCTGGTTTAGTTATTGGTATGATCGTAACTTCTTTCCATTCTGTTGGGAAGTATGCAATTTTCACGCATTGGTTATATACTTCGGTTGTAGATAATGGAAATTTTTTGAATATTCTTGTTATAATATTGCTTGTTACGCCATCCTTACCGGGTGTTTTTTAAGATTCATGTGTTTCAGAATGTTTTCGATGTCTTCTTTTTTAAACTGTTCATCGTCTTCTGTTATTAATGGTTCTAAAATATTTGATCTTATTCCTGTGTGATATTTCGTGTCATCTTTTTCATTATCTTCGGGTATAAATTCTTCCATCATTATTCTTAGAGTGCTTTCAATATATGTTGTGTAATTACCACTGTTTTCTTTAATTGTTGTGAGTGTTGTTTCTGTTTTAATTTTCTTAGTTGACATTTTGTAAACGGCGTTCAATGGATTAGTAGTGCATGATATTTTACAAAATTCTTTTCATGATAGTGTTTTTGCGTTATTTATTTTATTTGTGTATTTAATTCTTTCTTTCCTGTACTATATTTTCCTCTCATTGCGGAGTTGTTCGTCATTTGTAGTTTTTTGATATTTTTTTCGGAGGTTAGTAACTGTTTTTCTCATTTCAGTAAGATCATCGGTTCACCAAGGCACCGTTCTTTCTTTGTCCTTTGTTATATCGATCTATGGTATTTTTAGTGTATCTTATCTATATATTGATAGGCGGGAGGTAAAAAACCTATTTCTTAATTAAATTATATAAAGCGCACCACTGCTTTGTATTCTGTAAAAAAAATGTATGAGTTATTAAAATATATAAATATATACATGTTTCTTCCTTATTGTTTTATTTCATCAATATAATTTTATAAAAAGTAAAAATTGATAGTCGATGTGTGAATATCAGTGTCGAACAGAATATTTAATATAATAAAACTGTTATATAACAGATTTTTTTTCTATTTCTCATAATAAAAAAATTAAGTAAGGGTTCATGTTCGATCATACATCCATTATTTATAGAAGAGAAATAATATTTAAATATGAATAAGTACACTACTGAAGTGTAACAGATTATTATAAAAGTATATTGTCAATAAATAAGAAAAGGGACAGAAATTTTTATTTTAATAAAAGTGAGAAATTTACAGTTAGATTGCTATGCATCTATTTTTCTACATTTTTGTTTGAAAATTTTAGACCCATAAGATGTTCGGCGATTATAAAACGGAATAGGAAACGTAAAAAAATATGCAAACCCTTGTACAAAATAACCCTTATAAAGATTTAATTTTATTAGAAAATATACAGAAGTAGGTAATATTTCTGTAAACTACTTAAGCAAAGGATGTGTTTACGTATGTTTCTACTTTAATTTATATTTATCAATTACAGTTATGAAATTAAATCGCAAATTAAACTGCATTCTAGGAGACACGTAAATAACAGCGCAATACTTTTGTAGCTGGAAAAGTTTTAGTAAATATATGTAAATATATATATATATATATATATATATATATATATATATATAATTTCTTAGTCTGTTAATTTTATAATTGACATAAATTGGAATTAGTAATTCAAATAAGGCTCGCTTCTATAAAATACTTCTTATTTTGCTTAAAAGTACAGTCTACAGAAATATACACATTTGTGCTCATGACATAATATGATTAGAGATTTAATAGTGAGTTATCGCAAAATTTAACCTACAAATGTTTTGTTTGGTGTAGAACATTATTATAAAATGTTCATTAAATTCTACTTACAAAGAATTAGATGCATGTAAAAGGTAATTCCAAAACAAATAAAACTTATGTGTAATTATTATTATTAGTTCAATCAGCTTTAACGAAAAAGTACAAAATTATATTACAACGCCTGGTTCTAGGCTGACTACTGGCTCCAATGAAACTGAAATGCAAGTACATTTCTTCAAAAAACAAACACCATAAGTCAAACAACATATACCAGTGGAATATAAGAACATTATGTAACGATATCAGTGTCTCAGAAGTTGAAGATCTGTGTCAGTGAAATGCAATGGCGGATTTATGCACAAGCGTTGGAAGCGACTGCTTCCGTCCCAACAAGTCAGGGCGCAATAGACTTGCATGCGAAAGAGCAAGCATTGAGGGGGATATGTGTGTATTGTTATTAACAAGGTAAATTGTATTGTATGTATTGTATGTATATGAGGGTTTTTAAGCGTTTTGTCGCTTTTTGTCAACGCGACCTAGAAGATCTATTGTGACAGCCCTTACTTAGTTTTCCGGAAGTAGATCCAGATTTTTGATGAAGCCGATTAGGCCTCAAGTACCTGAAGTACTTGTTTCGTGACATGTTTTACTTGCATTTTAGTGATGCAGGTTGTCAGCCTACAGTCTCTGCAAGGCCAGCACACACCGAGCCGTTGTGCGGCAACCCATCCAATTGGACAGGGCGGGCTATGTTGCTTATCTACACGATCAGACAAGACACGCCACGACCACACAACCGTACTGGCTGACTAACAAGGTAAAACAATCACCTCTTCTAAAAAAAAAATCAAACTCTGCAGTCGATATTTGTACATTTTTTTATAATTTATATAATTTAATACCATTTTTTAGGAAATTACGTTATTATTAAATAATTTATATAATTTCTATAATTTAGAAATACAGTAAACTTTACCCACAAACATAAACGAAAAATGAAAATGAGAAACTGTTAATACATATGTCAAAAAATTAACAACAAAAAAAAACAATTTAAAAATTATACAAAAGAAATATTAATAACATTGGATGTACATTTTCAAAAAACAGTGGAGTAACTAAATATCATAGACAAGCCAGGAAAACCACAAATAGGTAAGATTTAAGTCATGAAGTTTATAATTATAAAATTATTATCTAAAGTATATATACTTGCACTGTATAGTCTATTTTCTATAAGAACGATATGCTTGGAAGATGCAGTTTGATATTGTTTTTTGATTGGATAATATTAAGGTATTATCCAATCAGAATTCAAGATAAAACTGTTCCAATCTGCTCTCAGCATATTATTCTTATAAAACATAGACTATAGTACCTTTATTACATACTGGTTGCTGATTTGAACAGCCGAACATAGGGATTTTAAAATCATATTTTTGTAATTTCCTGCTTCCCTAATTATTTTAGGTAAAAAGGATTGAAATAGAAGCTTAAAAATTCTGTATCTGAATCAATATACAAAATAAATTTTACGTGCCTTATATGCTCAGTAATAGCAGTAACCATGAAATTGAGACAAAAAATAACAAAAGTAGTTGCGTTAGTTTATTTTAATTATTATTTGTAATTACTGTTTTGTCAAATTTACTTTAAAAATATGGCAATTTTTTTTTTTTTTTATTTTTAAATTCAAAATTAATTTATGTTATATTGTTTACTTTAACATTAATTTAATTGTCATAAAAACAGGGTCATAATAAGTTCACCAACTAAGGTGAGGATATACTGAGATTTTAAAGAATACGACATGATAATTTCACCTGAAAATCCAAAAGGCATGCTATGGTATTTTATTTCAAGGTAACAATTTTGTACATGCTACTGTATCTGCAAGAGAAATTTTTGGTGATAATAAGCAGAAATCAAATCCACGTTTACCGGTTCTTACCCTTTTAGACTAATTTTTGTTTGGGCACTTAAAGAACACGGTGTAGCATAGTCATTTATATAATCATAAACGTTCCAACGTTCGTTATATTTATAACGCTTCGTTATCCTTTAAACGAATTGAATATTCATATTCATAAACATTCGTTTTCAATAACATATTTTTGACGTTAAATTTGTAACATGAAATTAGCTTTCAAGGCTACTTTCAAGTTACTATAATATTACAAATAAATTGACATTTAAAAATTAATTTAATATATTAAAATAATAATTTAAGAATAATAATATATAATCAAATTTATTAAGAAAATGAAATCATTATCATAGAAATTTATACTTACTGGTCACATTTAGTAAATCAGACAGTATAGGGCACGAGAGCAGACCGCCGACCTGTGCCCAAGCCTCTCAGCTCATTTCACACCATTGTATGATTGTCTCAGTTCACACTATTCCAGGCGGAAGAGAAGAAGTGGCGGAAATTTAAATCGACGTCATTGGCGGGTTTTGTATTCATTCCATTCTGTGATCTCTATGTGTAGTTTATCCATTGTGCTCTTTTAGTGTTTCTCGTGTCAGTATTTGTTGTTTTTTATTTTGTTATTGTTGTTGAGTTGAGCCAATGTCGTCGATTTAAATTTCCGCCACTTTTTCTCTTCCGCCTGTATTGGTGTGAAGTAAGGCAATCGTGGAATGATATGAAATGAGACAATCATAGAATGGTCTGAAGTGAGATAAGATGGACAAGATCGAAATTCGAAAACAAATTTTATTAGTAAGTTTTAAATGATTTATTAAACGTAAAATAGTATAACAATGTCGGTGACCATTAAATCTGTATAAATACAATTTGTTTTCGCTGGAAGAGTATATTTTGACTTTTATTTAAATTTCCGCCACTAGAATGCTGTGAAATTAGGTGAGAAGCTTGGGCAAAGTCGACGGTGCTGCTCTCGTGCCCTATTAAATAAGTCTGAATGCATCCAATATAAAGTTATTAGGTTATGTTGTCATTTGTCATTTTGACAGCAGTAAACATAGTATGAGACTATTATATATTTAAAATCAATACAGCAATAATAATAATAATAATAATTATATATATATATATATATATAATAATTATTAACAACTGAACAAAACCTACAAATTATAAATCCTGAAACTAAGGAAAGATTACAGGATTAAGCAATAGAATTTTAATTGAATATGTCACTTTCAGCAGAAATGTTAAACGAGTAAGAATGCATATTGTAAGACTAGATATTCTATTTGCTGTACAAAAAATCGTTATCAAGAGACTTCATGTTAAGAAGTATAGGGAAGTTGTAAGATTAGTGTATATTACAACTTGTAAAAATGAAACTACTACAATCAACAAAGTATGTGTTTACATAGGGATATTTCTGTAATTTATATATTTATATTTTCCAATTATAGCTATGAAAATGAAATAATCACAATTAAAGAATTTTATACGACACATTTACAATAACAAAATGCATTTCAGATTAATAAGTTATTACTAAATGTGAGTATATACTTAATTAAGTAAATCAGATTCGTTTTATTATATATGTATTATTTTATATAATTGTCAGCTGGTAAGGTTGTGCGGATAAATAAAATTTTATAAGCCAAGTAATTGTATGGGTTACTGCACAACAGCTCGGTGTAAGCTGAGGTTGCAGAAGCTCTAGGCTGACTAACTATACCAGTTAAATGCAAGTAAATTTTGTCACGAAACAGCATCCGAAGGCTTACAATCAACTCCAGTTATATGTAAGGAAATCAAGAACTCAAGGTCTCTATTCGAATGACATCACTTTGCTGCCAGAATTTAGAATGTGAGAAACACACGTTTAGATGAGGAAACATTGAAGTAAGTAAAAAATAAATATGTTTTTACAGTGTGCTATAATTATAAACACTACATGACTTCCTTGTACGCATAATTAAACAAATTTTGTCCTGCACGTCATTTAAACTTATTTCACTTGAAAGTGAGATCATTCTACGGCTAATCATTTTCAACTTCAATTCGTTTCATATCTTCGAACTTCTCTTCGAAATGGATCGTGTTTTGAAATAGTATATTGCATCATAAGGGAAGATATGGAAAATTATATTAAAATGTTTAGTTCCTGTCTACCCAGCATATCATTCTTATAACACAGGGATTTAACATGTAAAATCATATTTTCGTTATTTCCTGCTTGCCTAATTATTTTAGGTAAATAAGCTTCAAATAGAAATTGCGAAGCATAAAATTCTTTGAACACTCTGAATACATTCATTTTTGCTCCTTCTATAAGTACACAGTGCGCTAATACGATCTGTCTATCGTAGGTCACTATCACGACGACAAGGCGACAAACAAAGAATTAGAACGAGGCGGCAGGGGCAATCATTCCTGATCACTCTGACAAAACAGCATTAGAAGAAAATAATAAAGAATGAACTAGTACGAACGAAAGAACATTTATTACTCTAACTTTATATATATAAAAAAATATTTAACTTAAACCTACGTAAGTAATAAAAATTAAACAACTTAAACTAATTTAGCATCTAAGAACATAAATATATCTAACATTAATAACTACAAATAAAAACTAAAAATTACACTATTTATTAACAAAATTATTTATAAGTCTGTACACTGCCCACCATTGCTCTGAATTCTGTAAGAATTAAGTTATTAAAATATATGAATATATTTATATTTCTTCCTTACTATGGCGTTGTGCTGGACATCCTGGATCCCGTAGTGCCCGCTGCTCCCGCCGCGGTAATTTTCAAATCTGCCACCACGGTAACTCCTGAATCTGCCGCCACGGTAATTTCGGTACCTGCCGCGGTAATTACCGTTTTGTCCACGGCGGGAATTATTTCCGTTCTCCTTTCCAGAGTCCTTATTTTCTAAGGACTCTATTTTATTTTTTAACTCCCCCACATACTTCATTGCTTCTTTTAACTCGTGTTTAAGGTCTATGAGTGTTGCTACCGTAAAAAATATGAATTAATTTATAAATATAATTAAATGTGAAAAATTATTATTTAATATAGTTACTTACTGTTTTCTTCTTTCTGCCGTAAATCTTGTTCACTATTTTTTTCCATCTTACCGTACTTTATACTCAATCTACTCAATATTTCTTCAATTACTAATAAATTTTGTTTGTATCCAAGGTAATATATTTTGTGAAATTAGTTGATATTTTTATTGCTATTTTAATAAAAGATTTGTTTAATACATTTGTACACAAATAAACTATAAAATAAAAATGTACTATCCATTTTTTTAAATTTTGACATTTCTAAATTAAATAAATCTATTATTATTGGAACACTTCTCATATATAAAAACATAATTAAAAAAATTTCAAATGTTGAATAATTTCGCGTCATTGAAAAAATTTTTGGAATCACAGTCGCCGTTTGGTCTCTCCGTACAGGTCAAACCATTCATGTCATAATTTTAAATCATGTGCCATTATATGTGGTTAAATGAGCAATAGGGCCTTTTTTAGGTTTCATATTTTTACCGTGCATACTTTTTGTGTAAAAAAATAAAAACTGAGCCAAAGTGGTAGGTACATTGACACAGAAGATCCCAGAAACCATGTCTAAATTTAAAAAGAATTACGGTGTCATCCGTCAATTTTGACAATTCAATATGTAAAATGTAATTGAAATATTTATGAAAATGAAAATGAAAATTACAAATTAAAGTATGTTTCCATGTTTTATAATAGTGAGCGAAATTTATACAGCTACATTATGTTGTGTATTTAACATATTTTATTTTCTATGACAACTGACGTTTGTACTGTAACTTAAAAATTCTTGGATGCAAGTTTTGAATTTTGTTGGTGATATGTACAGAAATATTAAACTAAAATGTGTTTCAAACCATATATATATTATATTATTGGTTATGGAACACGAACCCTCCCTTAACTTTTTTATTGAAAGGAATAGAAATATTTTCTTTATATAAATATGATACTATTCGATGACAGAGAGAGAAAAAAAATTGAAGTATGATTCGCACGCAATGACTACTAATTTTTATTTTTAAATGGGAACTTAGAATTATTTTGGTAAAACAAACACCGCATTTTTTGTGTTTTCAATTATGAAATTGTTGTCATAAATAACTCTAATAAAATTCGGGAAATAAAAAGATTATTAAGACACAAAAAAATATATTTTATTCAGCTATGTCAAAATTAACAAAACGTATCGATTTTAAAACAACTTTATAACGTGAAATAATAAACGTAATACAGTAAACCACTTAAAACAAATGCTCGAAATTACGACCCTGTTTTCTTATGCAGAATGTGCAGAATATTTGATTAAATTTTATCTGACATTTTCTATTAATCACATTTTTTTCTAATTTTTCTCACTTAAGACAACAAATACAACATTGAAAAGACAACTTGTATATAAATATCGTTGGAGAATTATATTTCTATTTAAACGTTGAAAATTCAAATCAAATAGATCACTCTTTTCATTGGTCACTTCAAATGAAACAAAATACTTTCATTTGATTGGTTGGTTTAAAAAAATCAGTACTTGATCTCGTCTGTGATTAGTCCAACCAATATTTTCTATATGTTCTTCTTATATTGCACCCTTTATTTTTTTATGAATCCACATGTGTATTAGGAACTTACGTAATATGTTTCAGATTTGTCTCGTGTCTTACATTATTGTAAAATACATTTATACAAAACTAACTCCTATATTTATGTATTGGTGACACAAGGTCGTGTTGGGTGTTGCCTACATTCAGCACTATTAAAAAATGACTTATTTTCGCGAATTACTTGAGAACGGGGTAAAAATATCATTTCTTCTAAAATATGTAGTGTAATATTGTATGAAATTTGATTGAAATCATGTTTAATCCTGTATTATTTTTTCTAAACAAATTCAAACTTGAATATATATACTCCTACTATACAGTTTATTACTCAATTTTAATTAATTTATGATTTTAAATTTATAATATAATTTATATCATCATTTTAACAAAATTATGCGCACGCATATTTTCGTTAATATCGTGATTTGTAACATTGTGTTCTGTGTTTGAATTGTTACTTCTTCTGCAAATTGTATATTGTTTAAATGGATGCGATATTTGCTTTGAATTTTGAACTTGACTTTATAAATTCATGGGCTTTAATTTTGATATATTGGAAACAAGTTTGGTTTTGATTATATTTTGTTTTTTGTGTAGATTTTTGTATTCTTTAATGTACTTTTGATTCTTTATTTCGTACAATTTATATTTTAAAAATGGAATGTGACCGGTTATGGGTCTCATAATACTTTATATATGTAGTGCGCTCATATATGGAGAATATAATATGTGATCATATTTAATATTGAATGACAATACTTAATAAAATATTATAAATATAATTGCATATTGTTTAACTTATTTATATGAAAATGTAAAATAAATTTAATATTCACTTACTTTCACTTAATTATATTTATTAAAAATGAAACATATTACAAATATAATAAAATAAAACAAGTCTGAAGGAAAGATTGTTGGAATGAAATTCCATTGAATGGAAAAAAGTAGTGGGAGAACAATTAGACGACATGGGAAACTGTGCAATTCGACGTGGTGGGAATGCCAAAATATTCGCTGACATGGGAATTCGACCAGGAGGGATTTGATCACGTGGGATTTGACCACGTGGAATGATCCGAGTCTAAAACAAAGATCGAATTCTGATTAAAATAATAAAAATATTATGTAGTTAACATTACCAAGATTTAACTTTTATTTACAACAGCTAGAAAACATGGAATCAAATTTGGTTGACATTGAAATGTCTGTACTCATTTGCCAACGTTGTCACTGTCGTATAATTTTCAAAGGCTGTTTAGTATTTACATATGTACATCGTTTTGAAAATGGAACCGCGGTAATGTGAATTATACTATGATAAATGATTTTTATCAATTGAATTCAAATCCTCAAAGTGTCCTACGTGACGTCACATATCCCCTCTCCAAAAATTTATTATTGTTTTTCTCCGGAATTATCAATAATAAAGCGATTAAAAAATAGGGGTATTTTAATTTTTTGAACAGAACCATAAAATGGAAGAAAAGAAATTAGGTCATATATCCCATTAAGGTTTACAAACAACACATTTGATTATATCAAAAAAAAATTGTATTAACTTGCTCAAATATAACCAAAAGTAATTTTCAAGTGACGCAAGTAATGTATTTTGTTGAATAAAAACTGTTTTATTAACAAGGTATGTCGGTAAATTTTACAAATTCTTCTTCAAATCAAGGGCGGATTAAAACATGGGCTTTAAGGACAGACATTAGCATCCCCTGCAGCGATGCTTTAATAAATTTGCATGTGGACGTTGTTTTCGATAATTTTTAATTGAACAGGAATAGGGATAACTTGTGTCGTAGATAGAGAAGAAGATGTGAGAAATAAGAAACAGTATGGATTAACGAATTCAACTCTAATTTTTCCAATTTATTTCTTAAAATGTAATTTAATCTAATCATTGTATTTACCTTTTCATAAAACAATAAATATTTAATTTTAAATACCGGAATATGAGGATTAGCTTAATCATGTTAACAAAGATGCGTATATATGTCTATAAATTAATATCATTTATAAGAATAAGTGTTATTTTCTGTTTTTGTTAATAATAATATAAAATAAAAAAGTTCTTTCTTCCCGTTCCCTTATATATTATTAAAGAAAAACAGTAACAGTTTTTTGATAAACTACCGGTTAAAAGATTCTTAAGGTAGGGTCCCCAAACAATATTAGCCCAGGGCCCCTAAAATTATCCATTCAAAATGTTTGTTCGTTAAATGCAATAGTCTAAAACAAAGTTAAAATTTCGATTAAGAAAAAAATGTAATCAAATTTTATAAAATTTTAACTTTGATTAAATCAACCACAAGGCATATTTTAATTAATCCTTTTTTAACACAAATAAAGAGACTTATAACTAAGGTTTACAGACTAATAATTTGATTATAGCAATCAAAAATTTGTCTGAGGTATACCGTGTTTGTTATTAATTGAAAGCACTTGATAAGGGCTTAGATTGCAACAATGACAAAATTGTTCCATGTCGATCGGCTTTTGTTTTTAGCGAAAAGTTGTCAGAAGTATGTTGTGTTTGGTATCATATGAAAGGAGTCGATAAGAGCTAGCTTGCAGAAATCACAAAATTTTCGATCAGCCTTTGTTTTTCGTGAAAAACTGTCAGAAGTATGCCGTGTTTGGTATCAAATGAAAGCACTGGAGTAGAGCAGCCATATTAAAATAACAATAATTTGCCAGGTCGATCGGCTTATGTTTATTTGCAAAATTTGTCAGAAGTATGTCGTGTTTGGTATCATATGAAAGATCTCGTCGAGAGCTGTTGTACAGGAATGAAATTAGACGTCAACTGTAAATGCTTCATTGATGCCGGAGGCCTAGTGAAGCTCAGCGTAGCTGAGCCTTCGCTAGTCATATACTATTTTGATAGATTCACTATCTATATATCTATCTATCTATATTTGGATTCATCTCGACGATCACCGATCCTGTGTCCAGCTTAAACTCCTGGCCCATTTAAGTAATTGCTGTAATTTTTTTTCCAAGTTATAGTGTCTATTGTGCCGGAGTGCCTTTTGGGGGTCTCATATTTTTATTGTGAGTGGTTTTTGTTTAAAAAAATAAAAACTGCGAAAAATTGGTACACTGAAACAATGGATCCCAGAGGCCATGTCTACATTTAAGAAGAATCACGCCGTCATCCGTCACTTTTGACAATCTGTCTATGAACTTTAAATGATTATATCTTTTAATAGAACATTGATATCAAAGATTTAAAAACAATTTCATGAATAATAGACTTGAGCAAAGGTGTTACAACTACTTGAAGTTTAAAACATAACGTATTTAATTAATATAAATTTTGACGTTTCCAATGTCAAAAGTCAATGTTGCCAAATGTGTGATGAAGTAACTAAATTAAAACCAAATATTCCTAAACTAACTTCAATGAAGACGGTGACAGTTGTAGTAGGGTTGACAATATTAATTTATAAATTTAAAAATTAACTACTATTTTTTAATACAAACAGTGTTGCCAAATTATAAAGTAACTAAATAAAAATCAAATATTATTAAATAAAATAAATTGAATACTTTGCTGTGTTTGTTATCAAAAGAAAGGAAACCGTAAGGGCCAGTTTTAAAATGACAAAAAAAATGTGTCATGTCGGTCTGCTTTTGTTTTTCGTAAAAAGTTGTTAGAAGTAGGTCGTAATTGGGTTTTAAGGAAACGACACAATACGGACTGGTATGCACGAATGACAAAAATGTTCTACGTAGATTAGAATTTGTTTTTTGCAAAATGTTGTTGGAAAAATGTCGTGTTTGGGTATTTTCGAATTACATGTCAATATTGCCAAATGTTTAATAAAGTAACTAAACAAAAAACAAATATTCCCAAATGAACGTTACTGAAGTCAGTGAATGTTATATTAGGCTAGGTCACGATGAGGGTTAGCGTGCAAAATGAACAAAAATGTTCTGTATCGAACGGCTTTTGTTTTTTGGAAAAATTTGTGAGAAGTATATGGTGTTTGGTACCAAATGAAAAGACTCGATAAGGGCTGGCGTGTAGAATTAACAAAGAATTTCAATGTTAATCGGCTTTTGTTTTTTTGCAAAAATTTCTCAAAGGTATGTCGAGTTTGGTCTCAAATGAAAGGTCTCGTTTAGGGCTAGCGTGCACAATTGACAAAAATGTTCCATGTCGATCGGCTTTTGTTTTATGCAAAAAGTTGTCAGAAGTATGTCGTGTTTGGTATCAAATGAAAGGTCTCGGAGAGGGCTAGCATGCAAAATTGACAAAATGTGCTATGTCGATCGGTATTTGTTTTTTGCAAAAAGTTGTCAGAAGTGTGTGGTGTTTGGTATCAAATGAAAGGTCTCGGTGAGAGTTGGGGTACATAAATGACAAAAATGTTTCATGTCGACCGGCTTTTGTTTTTTGCAAACATTTCTCAAAAGTATGTCGAGTTTGGTCTCTAATGAAAGGTCTCGTTGAGGGCTAGCGTGCAGAATTGACAAAAATGTTCCATTCCGATCGGCTTTTGTTTTCTGCAAAAAGTTCTCAAAGGTATGTAGAGTTTGGTCCCAAATGAAAGGTCTCGTTGAGGGCTTGCGTGCAGAATTGACAAAAATGTTCCATGTCGATCGGCTTTTGTTTTATGCAAAAAGTTGTCAGAAGTATGTCGTGTTTGGTATCAAATAAAAGATCTCGGAGAGGGCTAGCATGCAGAATTGACAAAAATGTGCTATGTCGATCGGTTTTTGTTTTTTGCAAAAAGTTGTCAGAAGTGAATGGTGTTTGGTATCAAATGAAAGGTTTCAATGAGGGCTGGTGTGCAGAATTAACAAAAAATGTCAATGTCGATCGGCTTTTGTTTTTTGCAAAAGGTTGTCACAAGTATATAGTGTTTGGTATCAAATGAAAAGTCTCGGTGTGGGCTAGCGTGCAGATGTGATAAAAATGTTGCACGTCGATCGACTTTTGTTTTATGTAGAAAGTTGTCAGAAGTATATCGTGTTTGGTATCAAATGAAAGGTCTCGATGTGGGCTGGGGTACATAAATGACAAAAATGATTCATGCCGACCGGCTTTTGTTTTTTGCAAAAAATCGTTGGAAGAATATCGTGTTTGCAATCTAATGAAAGGTCCTGGAGAGGCCTGAAGTGCAAATATGAAATAATTGTTTCATGTCGATCGGCATTTGTTTTTTGCACTGACAGCGGAGCTCTAGGGAATGCTCGGCGTAGCCGAGAATTCGCTAGTCATATACTATTTTGATAGATTCATTATCTACTAGCGTGCAGAATTGACAAATATGTTACATTCCAATCGGCTTTTGTTTTCTGCAAAAAATTCTCAAAAGAATGTCCAAATTGGTCTCAAATGAAAGGTCTCGTTGAGGGCTAGCGTGCAGAATTGACAAAAATGTCCCATTCCGATCGGCTTTTGTTTTCTGCAAAAAGTTCTCAAAGTTGTGTCGAGTTTGGTCTCAAATGAAACGTCTTGTTGAGGGCTAGCGTGTAGAATTGACAAAAATGTGCTATGTCGTATGGATTTTGTTTTTTGCAAAAAGTTGTGAGAAATATGTGGTGTTTGGTATCAAATGAAAAGGCTCGATAAGGGCTAGCGCGCAGAATTGACAAAAATGTTACATTCCGATCGGCTTTTGTTTTCTGCAAAAATTTCTCAAAAGAATGTCGAGTTTGGTCTCAAATAAAAGGTCTCGTTGAGGGCTAGCGTGCAGAATTGACAAAAATGTCCCATTCCGATCGGATTTTGTTTTCTGCAAAAAGTTCTCAAAGTTATGTCGAGTTTGGTCTCAAATGAAACGTCTTGTTGAGGGCTAGCGTGTAGAATTGACAAAAATGTGCTATGTCGTATGGATTTTGTTTTTTGCAAAAAGTTGTGAGAAATATGTGGTGTTTGGTATCAAATGAAAAGACTCGATAAGGGCTAGCGTGCAAAATTGACAAAAATGTTCCATTCCGATCGGCTTTTGTTTTCTGCAAAAAAGTTTTCAAATGTATGTCGAGTTTGATCTCAAATGAAAGATCTCGTGGAGGGCTAGCGTGCAGAATTGACAAAAATGTTCCATGTCGATCGGCTTTTGTTTTATGCTAAAAGTTGTCAAAAGTATGTCGTGTTTGGTATCAAATGAAAGGTCTCAGAGAGGACTAGCGTGCAGAAGTGACAAAAATGTTTCATGTCGACCGGCTTTTGTTTTTTGCAAAAAAATATTAGAAGTATATCGTGTTTGCAATCTAATGAAAGGTCTTAGTGAGGCCTGACGTGGAAATATGAAATAATTGTTTCATGTCGATCGGCATTTGTTTTTTGCACTGACAGCGGAGCTCTAGGGAATGCTCGGCGTAGCCGAGAATTCGCTAGTCATATACTGTTTTAATAGATTCACTCAATATATATCTATATATATTTTAAATAATCAAGAGCATCGGCGAATTTTTACCTCGGGGCAACAGGTTAAAGCATTTATGTAAGCATCTTAATTTTTTTTTCAAGTTGTAGGGTCTAATGTGCTGGAGTGCCTTTTGGGAGTCTCATATTTTTACTGTGAGTGGTTTTTGTTTTAAAAATTTTAAACTGTGCAAAATTGGTACCTTGAAACAATGGATCCCAGAGCCCGTGTCTACATTTAAGAAGAATCACGTAGTCATCCGTCACTTTTGACAATCTGCCTATGAACTTTAAATGATTGTATCTTTTAATAGAACATTGATATGAAAGATTTGAAAACAGTGTCATGAATAATAGACTTGAGCAAAGGTGTCAAACTAATTTAAGTTTAAAACATAACGTATTTAATTAATATAAATTGTGACGTTTCTAACGTCAAAAGTCAATGTTGCCAAATGTGTGATGAAGTAACTAAATTAAAACCAAATATTCCTAAACTAACTTCACTGAAGAGGGTGGCAGTTGTATTAGGATTGACAATATTAATTTATATATTTAAAAATTAACTACTATTTTTGAATACAAACAGTGTTGCCAAATTATAAAGTAACTAAATCAAAATCAAATATTTGATATCAAAAGAAAACCATAAGAGCCGGTTTTGAAATGACAAAAAAAAATGTGTCATGTCGACCTGCATTTGTTTTTCGCAAAAAGTTGTTAGAAGTAGGTCGTTCTTGAGTTTTAATGAAACGACACAATGTGGACTGGTGTGCACGAAAGACAAAAATGTTCTATGTCGATTAAAATTTGTTTTTTGCAAAATGTTGTCAGAAATATGTCGTGTTTGGTATCGAATGAAAAAACTCGGGAAGGACTGGTGTGCAGAATTAAAAATTTTCTATGTTGATCGGATTTTGTTTTATGCAAAAAGTTAATAGAAGTATATCGTGTTTGGTATCTAATGAAAGGTCTCATTAAGGGCTGAAATGCAAAATCGACAAAAATGTTCCATGTCGATCGGCTTTTGTTTTTTGCTAAAAGTTGTCAGAAATATGTCGTGTTTGGTATCCAATGAAAGGTCTTGGCGAGGGTTCGCGTACAAAATTGACAAAAATGTTCCATTCCGATCGCCTTTTGATTTCTGCAAAAAGTTCTCAAAAGTGTGTCAAGTTTGGTCTCAAATGAAACATCTTGATAAGAGCTAGCGTGCAGAATTGACAAAAATGTGCCATGTCGATCGGTATTTGTTTTTTGCAAAAATTTGTCAGAAGTGTGTGTTGTTTGGTATCAAATGAAAGGTTTAAATAAAGGCTGGTGTGCAGAATTGACGAAAATGATCAATGTCGATCGGCTTTTGTTTTTTGCAAAAGGTTGTCACAAGTATATAGTGTTTGGTATCAAATGAAAAGTCTCGATGTGGGCTAGCATGTAGATATGATAAAAATGTATCATGTCGATCGACTTTTGTTTTATGCAGAAAGTTGTAAGAAGTATGTCGTGTTTGGTATCAAATGAAAGGTCTCGGTGAGGGCTGGGGAACATAAATGATAAAAATGTTTCATGTCGACCGGCTTTTGTTTTTTGCAAAAAATTATTACAAGTATATCGTGTTTGCAATCTAATGAATGGTCTCGGTGAGGCCTGACGTGGCAATATGAAATAATTGTATCATGTCGATCGGCATTTGTTTTTTTCACTGACAGCGGAGCTCTAGGGAATGCTCGGCGTAGCCGAGAATTCGCTAGTCATATACTATTTTGATAGATTCACTATATATCTATATTTGGATTCATCTCGAGCATCGCAAAAACTTTGCTTACGGGTACAGGTCAAACCATTCATGTAATAATTTTAATATTATTTTATTAGATAAGGTTTAATGAGGACCAATCGCTTTAGGGTGTCTCATATTTTTACAGTGGATAGTTTTTGTGTAAAAAATCGAAAACTAAGCTAAAAAGTATAACTGGAACAAAACTGAAAAAAATATCCTAGATGTCATGTATAAATTTAAGAAGAATCACGCAGTCATCCGTCACTTTTGACAATCTGTCTATGAACTTTAATCGATTGTATCTTTTAATAGAACATTGATATCAAAGATCTGAAAACAGTGTCATGAATAATAGTCCTGAGCAAAGGTTTTACCAATATTTTAAGTTTATAACACAACATATTTATTTATTTTAAATTTTGACGTTTCGAATTACATAAGTCAATGTTGCCAAATGTGTGATAAAATAACTAAACAAAAAACAAATATTCCTAAATGAACTTCACTGAAGACAGTGGCTGTTATATTTTAATATAAACATTGTTGCCAAATTATGAAGTAACTAAATAAAAAACAAATGTTCCTAATTAAATTAAACACTTTGCTGTGTTTGATATCAAAAGAAAGAAAACCATCAGGGCCGATTTTGAAATGACAAAAAAAATGTGTCATGTCGATCTGCATTTGTTTTTCGTAAAAAGTTGTTAGAAGTTGGCCGTCCTTGGGTTTTAAGATAATGACACAATGTGGACTGGTGTGCACGAAAGACAAAAATGTTCTAGGTAGATTATAACATGTTTTTTTTTGCAAAATGTTGTCAGAAAAATGTCGTGTTTGGGTATTTTCGAATTACATAAGTCAATGTTGGCAAATGTGTAATGAAGTAACTAAACAAAGAACAAATATGCCCAAATAACTTTACTGCAGACAGTGTACATTGTATTAGGCTAGGTATTGATGAGGGCTAGTGTGCAGAATGAACAAAAATGTTCCATATCGAACGGCTTTTGTTTTTTGAAAAAAGTGTTAGAAGTATGTGGTGTTTGGTATCAAATGAAAGAGCTCAATAAGAGCTAGCGTGTAGAATTAACAAAAATGGTCAATGTTGATCGGCTTTTGTTTTTTGCAAAACTTTTTCAAAGATATGTCAAGTTTGGTCTCAAATGAAAAGTCTCGTTGAGGGCTCTCGTGCAGAATTGAAAAAAATATGCTATGTCGATCGGTTTTTGTTTTTTGCAAAAAGTTCTCAAAGGTATGTCGAGTTTGGTCTTAAATTAAACGTCTTGATGAGGGCTAGCGTGCAGAATTAACAAAAATGTGTGATGTCGATCGGTTTTTGTTTTTTGCAAAAAGTTGTCAGAAATGTGTGGTGTTTGGTATCAAATGAAAGATTTCGATAAGGGCTGATGTGCAGAATTAACAAAAATGGTTAATGTTGATCGGCTTTTGTTTTTTGCAAAAAGTTTTTAAAAGTATGTCGAGTTTGGTCTCAAATGAAAGGTCTCGTTGAGGCCTAGCGTGCAGAATTGATAAAAATGTTCCATTCCGATCGGCTTTTGTTTTCTGCAAAAAGTTCTCAAAGGTATGTCGAGTTTGGGTTCAAATGAAACGTCTCGTTGAGGGCTAACGTGCAGAATTGACAAAAATGTGCTATGTCGATTGGTTTTCGTTTTTTGTAAAAAGTTGTCAGAAGTATGTGGTGTTTGGTGTCAAATAAAAAGGATCGATACGGGCTGGCGTGTAGAATTAACAAAAACGGTCAATGTTGATCGGCTTTTGTTTTTTGCAAAAATTTCTCAAAGGTATGTCGAGTTTGGTCTCAAATGAAAGGTCTCGTTGAGGGCTAGCATGCAAAATTGATAAAAATGCTCCATTCCGATCGGCTTTTGTTTTCTGCAAGAAGTTCTCCAAGGTATGTCAAGTTTGGTCTCAAATGAAACGTCTGGTTGACGGCTAACGAGCAGAATTGACAAAAATGTGTTATGTCGATTGGTTTTTGTTTTTTGCAAAAAAATGTCACAAGTGTGTGGTGTTTGTTATCAAATGAAAGGTTTCCATAAGGGCTGGTGTACAGAATTAACAAAAATGGTTAATGTTGATCGGCTTTTGTTTTTTGCAAAAAGTTTTTAGAAGTATGTCGAGTTTAGTCTCAAATGAAAGGTCTCGTTGAGGGCTAGCGTGCAGAAATGACAAAAATGTACCATAACAATCGGTTTTTGTTACTTGCAAATAGTTGTCAGAAGTATGTGGTGTTTGGTCTCAAATGAAAGGTTTCGTTGAGGGCAAGCGTGCAGAATAGACAAAAATGTTCTATGCCGATCGGCTTTTGTTTTATACAAAAAGTTATTAGAAGTATATCATGTTTGGAATCTAATGAAAGGTCTCATTGGGGGCTGACAAGCAGATATAATTTTTTTTTAATGTCGATCGGCATTTGTTTTTTTTTTTTTGACAGCGGAGCTCCAGGGAATGCGAATGATAATTCGCTAGTCATATACTATTTTGATAGATTCATTATATATATTTTTATATATAGTTGGATTCATCTCGAGCATCGTAAAAAGTTTGCTCACGGGTACAGGTCAAACCATTCATGTAATAATTTTAATATTATTTTATTAAATGTGGATTATTGAGGACCAATCGCTTTCGGGTGTCCCATATTTTTACCGTGCATAGTTTTTGTGTAAAAAATCGAAAACTAAGCCAAAAAGGAAAACTGGACCAAAACTAAAAAAAATATCCTAGATGCCAGGTTTAAATTTAAAAAGAATTACTCTGCCATCCGTCATTTTTGACAATTCAATATGAAACTTTTAATTGATTTATTTTGAAAATGAAAAGAGATATTGTGAAGGTAATTACATTTTTATACATTATAATAGTGAGCGAAATATATAAAAATACACTAAATATTAAGTGTGGTGTATTTAAATGACATTGACGTTTATCATTCGTTGGTCTATAACCAAAAAAGTCGTTACACAAGTTTTATATTTTCAAAGAGAAATATACAGAAATATAAAATAAAATTTGTTTAAAAGAATATGTACAATACACTTTGTGATGTAAGTATATCATTTTAAATTTGTTTCACTGTATTTAAATATGTATTTTCATTTCAGTTATAATTCTTAATTGGTTACCCAAACAAGAGTACATTTATAGAGGAGAAATAACATAAAATTACTGACAATAACACTACTGAAGTGTAACTGATTATCATAAAAGTGCATTGTACATAATAATTTACGGCAAACCTTATTTACAATATAATCAAACAATCATAATGCAAGTCTTGTATTTGCTTGGAGAATTAGTTTAAAAGTAAAATTACACTACTTTCTGTAATGTAAGTATGTAATTTTGTATATTCTTGGCTGTATTTAGATATGTGTTTTCATTTCAGTTATAGTTTTTAATTGGTTAAGATATCCAAACAAGAATATATTTATAGAAAAGAAATAAGATAATATTACGGATAATAATACTATTGACAAAAAAATAAATTCTGGAAATCAATCAAGCCGCGTCGTATTCAGTCATAAACACATTTATTTAAAAATACTGACAAACCTTTCCTTCATACCCACTTGGAAGAAATGTTTAATAATTGATTGTACAATAATTATTTTGAATTATGTATCTGGATTATAATAAACCGTAAGTAATTGCATTTTATACATTCTTTATGTATTCTATCATCAAATTTCAGATGAAAGTAGTTGATTACAACAAAGATTTGATTTTTAAAAATTCTATTGTATTTTGTTATGGAATGAAATGATTTTTTAGATAAAAACGTTTATAAAAACTACGTATCTATTCAATTATTAATTTATCATTGATATTTCAAACAATAAACACTTTCTGAAACCAAATATTAATTGAGAAATGCGTTTTCTATAATAAGGCAATTCGTTGGATGAAAATCATTATTATAACGTATCCTTGAAAATGAAACCAGAAAAATTGCACGATATTATAAAATTTAACAAAAATGGTTCATTTGACACTTGAGTAGGAGACAACTAAGTGAAAAATGTCATATTAACTAAAATGTATAATGAAATATTGTACGAAATTTATTTTTTAGATGAGACTATAACCTACAAGTACTCATATACTCTAACATGGAATTTTTTATAAGCTCAAACAATCTATTGGGCAATAATTATAAAAATAAGTAATAGTAAAACATATTCTTTATTAAATGCAAACTAAAGATTATTCCAGAATGGATTATTTAATCAAGAAAACTACATTTCTTAATTGATTTACAATTTGACGTTTAAAAAACTATATTTGATTACTATTCAAACATTTCCAAAGGCAAATTCATACTGTAAAGTATTCTACCCTTATATATAAATACTTTTAAATCTAATTTATACATATTTTAGATAGTTAGACTATAGATTTTGTCTGATTACGTGGAAAAACTAACAAGCCTTTATTTCATACAGTTTTGGAGGGAATTGTTTAACAATTTAATGTACAATAATTAGTATATAAATAAATTATGTATCT
This sequence comes from Stenolophus ochropezus, assembly GCA_035578165.1. NCBI lineage: Eukaryota > Metazoa > Arthropoda > Insecta > Coleoptera > Carabidae > Stenolophus > Stenolophus ochropezus. Next base: position 24,251,081 of record JAQOWZ010000007.1, read on the forward strand.
GGACTTTTTTAAACTTATTATTAATTGCAATTTACTCTTTCTTTACGCATTTTTTAACATTTCTGATGAAAACATTTGATTACAATAGAAATTACATTTTTCAAAATTCTGTAGTATTTTATAATGAAATGAGATGATTTCTCAGATGTAAACGTTTACATAAACAAAGTATCTATCCATTTATCCATTTGTAACTGATTTATGAAACAATAAACACCTTTTCAAACCAAATATTCACCGAGTAGTTCGTCTGATTATCAGCTGATGGCATCTGCTCTTGGTCGAACTTGTATGTGATTGTACTGCACGAAAATTCATGTTTTCATTAAGAAATAATGCAAGAGAACGTATAAAAATTGGTCACTTTATCTACAACTAACAGGCATATAAATTTTCAGTTATGTGTGAGTAGTTCATATATACCTCAACAGATGGCGCTAGAGTAGCACTTAAATTCCAAAATAACTTCAAATTGTATTTATTATACTTTTATAATAATTTATATTGATATTTATTATAAAAAATAAATTATTAATAACAATAACAATAGTTGTAGATAAATACATATATAATTCAGCTTCATAAATATATAAATGAACATAGCAACAGAAAACCATGAATATAATCATGTTTTTTTTGGCAATATAAAAATGTATCAGTTTATAAATTTTGGTATGTTATTCCACATTATTTATATTTATAAAATAGATAATTATTTCCAAAATAATACATTTTTATATATTCTTTAACTAACTTCATCCTTATTGTGTCAAGTTATGACATTTAAGTTCTGTCAAACTGAATGGTATTGTATGAAAATACAAATATTGTTAAGATATAATAAAAATACATAAAATTGGGTTAAACGTATTATTTAAATCTTTTCTTCTTATGTATTTTGATGATTAAACCGTTGTATCTCAAAATCCCTAAGCGCGGGAAATTTAAAATCTCTATAATTTCATTTATTTATCAACATGTATTTTTATTTATTTCCTAAACGGTCTCGCGTGCCGCTTTGAACGTGTTATAAATAAATAATATACATTACAACAAATGTTTCTAGGTCTAACACATAGTAGCACCCCCCGTAGAAGGGTGTGAAAAAAAATCATCAATTTCCAAAGTTGGAATATCAAATATATGATATTATTTGATAAGTTATGTGTGAGTAAATCATATACAGGTGTTCCATTTAAGCGTGCCACCATTTCTATCTCGAGAACTATAAGAGCTACGAGGTTGGTTAAATTAGCAAAGAACCACCATTTTACAAGACTAATACAAAGAGCAAAAAAAACTTTTTTTTAACCTGTGGTTCTCAAAATACGAGACACAACTTTCTCTTTTTAGATGGGAACATATGTTTATTTTTAGGTTATTCGATAGAGCATTTTTTTCTGAATTCAGCGATATAAACATCATATACTATTTTGATAGATTCACTATCTATATATCTATCTATCTATCTATATTTGGATTCATCTCGAGCATCGCAAAAACTTTGCTCACGGGTAAAGGTCAAACCATTTATGTAATAATTTTAATATTATTTTATTAGATGCGGTTTAATGAGGACCAATCGCTTTTGGGTATCCCATATTTTTACCGTGCATATTTTTTGTGTAAAAAATCGAAAACTAAGCGAAAAAGGAAAACTGGAACAAAACTGAAAAAAATATCCTAAATGCCAGGTTTCAATTTAAAAAGAATTACTGTGCCATCCGTCATTTTTGACATTTCAATATGAAACTTTTAATTGATTTATTTTGAAAATGAAAAGTGATATTGTAAAGGTAATTATATTTTTGCACATTATAATAGTGAGCGAAATATATACAAATACACTGAATGTTAAGTTTGGTGCATTTAAAATATTTAATTTTATGACGTTTGATGTTTATCATCTGTTGGGTCAGTCAATCAAAAAATTCGTGGCACAAGTTTTATATTTTCAAAGAGAAATATACAGAAATATAAAGTAAAATATGTACAATACACTTTGTGATGTAGGTATATTATTTTAAATTTGTTTCGTTGTATTTAAAGAAGTATTTTCATTTCAGTTACAATTTGTAATTGGTTATCCAAACAAGAGTATATTTATAGAAGAGAAATAACATGAAATTATTGATAATAACACTACTGAAGTGTAACTGATTATCATAAAAGTGCATTGTACATAATAATTTACGGCAAACCTTATTTACAATATTTAAATTTTCATGACATATGACGTTTGTCAAAACGTCAGCTTTATTAAAAAAATCATCTTGCAAGTCTTGTATTTGCTTGGAGAAATATATAGTAAAATTAGTTTAAAAGTAAAATTAAACTACATTTTATAATGTAAGTATGTAATTTTATATTTTCTTGAATGTATTTAAATATGTGTTTTCATTTCAGTTATACTCGTAGTTATCCAAACAAGAATATTTTCATAGAAAGAAAAGAATAACATAAAATTACGGATAATAACACTATTGACAAAAATTTAATTATGGAAATCAAACAAGTCGCGTCGTATTCAGTGATAAACACATTTATTTAAAAATACTGACAGACCTTTCCTTCATACCCCTTTGGAAGAAATGTTTAATAATTTATTGTACAATAATTATTTTCAATTATGTATCTGGATTATATTAAACTGTAAGTAACTGCATTTTATACATTCTTTATGTATTCTTTCATTAAATTTCAGATGAAAATAGTTGATTACAACAAAGATTAGATTTTTTAAATTTCTATTGTATTTTCTTACGGAATGAGATGATTTTTTTAATTAAAACGTTTACAAAAACAAAGTATCTATCTAATTATTCATTTATCGTTGATATTTCAAACAATAAACACTTTCTGAAACCAAATATTAATCGAGAAATGCTTTTGATGACATGTGCTCCCAGGTGAATGGATTGCATGAAAAGATAGCTGTTCTTTTTGTAAATTTTCAAAACCCTAAAATCCCATTGTTAATTGTTAAGGTATATTTATAATATTTTTATTAAAAAAATATTGTGTTCTAATTAAATTTATTAACAAGTTTCCTTGAATTTAAAAATTTACACTTAACGGTCACATTCAGTAATCCGACTCTATAACACATGTTTGAACGCATCCAAAATAAAGTTGTCAAATTATCTTGTCATTTTGACATTGCTGAAAATATAAGTATGAGAATGTGTTATGTATTTAAAATCAATAAAACTAGATATTCATTTTGCTGTATTATCATAAAGAGAATGAGTAGAAAGTAGAAATCAAAAAATAAAACCGTATTTAATATTTCATACGATAGACAAATTCGCAATAATTCTATATATTCTGCAATCAACTCTTTCATTGTAGATGTACATATGTACCAATAGAATTAGATTGGTACAGAGAAAATATGACAATGATTATTATAATGAAAATGTTGTTGATAAAAATCAATGGCTACATTTTTTTTTGTAATCAAGCTATGCGTTATGGCTTGAAAACTGAAAGTGAAGCGAGATCAGTATTTCAAGCTTCTACTAATATATTATACATAAAATTGGACTTGTTGTGTTGTACTATTAACTAATCAACCATACTTAGCATATAGTGATGATGGTTTTATGAAAACATAAAACGGATTTGAACTTCTGGAAATAAAATGTCCTTATTCCTATTAAAACAAATTCATTCTAGATTTACAAAATAAGAAGTCAGCTGTAAATGATTTTTTTCTTTTCACATCATACTTGTTATTTGGAAATAAATATAACAACACTAGCGCCATCAGTTAGTTTGATACGTCGCAAAATATTCAAAATATTATTATGTTCTTGTCTTTGCTTAGAATAATAAAATTCATTTATGCCTAAAAATAATATTTTAATTCAAATACATATTCAAATACAAGAGTAATTATATCGATTCCTTCCTTAGCAGATATAATAAAATACATAATTAGTGCCATCTATGAGATTTTTTTAAGTGAGAGAATGATTAGAAAGTAGAAATCAAAAAATAAAACCGTATTAAAAATTTCATACGATAGACAAATTCGCAATAATTCTATATATTCTGCAATCAACTCTTTCATTGTAGATGTACATATGTACCAATAGAATTAGACTGGTACAGAGAAAATATGACAATGATTATTATAATGAAAATGTTGTTGATAAGAATCAATGGCTACAATTTTTATTGTAATCAAGCTATGTGTTATGGCTTGGAAACCGAAAGTGAAGCGAGATCAGTATTTGAAGTTTCAACTAATATTTTATACATGAAAATGGACTTGTTATGTTATAATATTATCTAACCAACAATACTTAACATGAAAATAGTAACGTTAAATTCAAGAAGTCCGACAAATATTACACACAAGTCCACTTTTTAAAGCACATGCTTTATATTACGGTTTGACATTTCATTATTCGTAGAGAGAGATAAGAAGTTTCTATCTACATTTATTCCAAAGATTCACGACTTTTTTTTTAAATATTTCGTACAGATTGTTCTAAATACGATTTAATTGTACATTTATGTTACCAACGCATATTTATATATATTATTATATTTATTTCATAACATAATTTTTAATAATAAATATTATAAGAGCCCTCTGTATTTACTTTGGAGATTTAGGTTTTCTTCTTTTCATATCATACTTGTGATTTGGAAATAAATATAACAACACTATCACTACAAGTTAATATAATAATAATATTTTAATTCATATACATATGAAATATGTATATAATATAAAAATATTAAATTAATTTAATAATTATATCGATTCCTTCCTTAGCAGATGCAATAAAATTCTTAATTAGTGCCATCTATGTGATTTTTTAAACTATTAAAATTATTGATTTTCTCAGATGTATACAGAAACAAATTTTACAAATACTGGTTTAACCGGTATTGTTAAACCTATAAAAATTATGTGTATAAAGGTGTTCATTTTATTTTGTCCACTATTGCTATCTCGAGAACTATAAGAGCTACAAGGTCAGTTAAATTAGCAAACAATTTCTAGTTTACAACACTATTAACATGAGACAAACTAATTATTTTTAAAACAAGTGGTTCTCAATATACCTGTCCTAACTTTTTTATTTTAAATGTGAACCTATTTTTGCATTTGCTTATTCAATAGAGAATATTATTCTGAATTCAATGATATAATATTATCATACCCTAACATAACGATTTTTTTTTTTGAGAAAAATGCATCTGAAATTTTATATTAATTTGATTAAAATATGACAATAATAACAGTGCCATGACGGAAAAAACCAAATACAAGTCATTGTTTAACCTGAAATTAGAGTGCCTTGGATTAAATATGTGAAGAAAAGTATAATGAATGAAATAAAACAGTTTATAATTTTTATTTTAATATTTCATTATTTTTTATATATATAGTCAGTCATCCTTCTACCCTCAGGTGTAGGATGTATACATTTTCACTTAATCTTAATTTAATTTACATAATTTAATGTCCAGTAATTTCACATGTGCACTAATTTTGCCCATTGTTTCTTGTCCTTTGCGATTCTTCTTGCTTCTTGCATCGGGATGTTTCTTTTCGTCAGTATCTTCTTTATTACGTTATCCCATGTGTCCTTTGGTCTTCCCCTTCCCCTTTTCGGTGTAACGTTGGTCATCCATACTTGGCGTACCGGTCTACTTTCGTTCATCCGTATCATGTGTCCCCACCAGGCTAGTTGTCTTGTTTCTATGAAATCTAGTATTGGTTTGCATTGCAGTTCTTCCCTGATGGCTTCATTCCTTACTCTATCTAACATTGTTACTCCTTTAACTCTTCTTAGATATTTCATCTCTATCGCTTGTATTTTACTTTTCGTTCTATTTGACAATATCCATGATTCACACCCGTACGTCAATATCGCTCTATATATTGTGTTAAATACTGTTATTTTTGTTTTATTGCTTATTTCTTTTTTTCCTATAAAATTGTGTTTCATTGCGTGATATATTTTTGTCGTTTTAATTATTCTTTCGTTTATGTCAGCATCTTGTGTGCCGTTACTATCTATTGTTATGCCTAAATATTGGAATTTATTAACTTGTTCTATTGTTTCACTATTTACTGTTATATTAGCAGTTGTTGGTTCGTTCGAGATTACCATTATTTTGGTTTTAGTCGCATTTATTTTCATATTATATTTCTTTATAATTTCGTTCCAGGTGTTAACATTTTGTTGCATTTTTTCCTCGCTGTTTGCCATAATTACTACGTCATCGGCATAAGCACATATTGATATTTTTACTGGTAGAAGATTTCTGTACCCTACATGTATCTTATTGAATTTTTGATCGCACTCCTTTATTATCTCATTCATAAATATCGTAAATAAGACTGGGCTCATTACTCCTCCTTGTCTCAAACCGTTTTTTGATTCGAAGAGCTCGCTTTTTCTATTTTGACTAATTACGTAGTTCGTGTTTTTGTTATACAGTCCTTTTATAGCATTTAGAAGATTGGTGCTTATACCTTTTCTTATTAGGATTTTCCACATTATCTCTCTTTGTACTCTGTCAAACGCTTTTTCTAAATCTATGAATGTCATGTACGTTTTTGTGTTAGTGATCTTAGTCTTATGTATTAAGTCCTTAACTGTGAATATATGATCTTGGCTACTGCGTCCTTTCCTAAATCCACTTTGTACTTCGGACATTGTTGATTCTATTTTGTTTCTTAATCTTTTTTCTAATATTCTTTCAAATACTTTCAGTGTCGTACACAATAACGATATGCCTCTGTAGTTGTTGTATTCTTTAGTGTCTCCTTTCTTGTGTATCGGCACAATTATTGCTAATTCCCAATCGTTTGGTATTTTATCTCCATTCCAAATTTTGTTGAAAATTGTTAACAATATTTCTATGCCCTTTTCCCCCATGTACTTTAACATTTCTGGCGTAATTTTGTCATGCCCTGCTGCTTTACCATTTTTAAGTATTCGTAGTGCTTCTTTTACTTCTTCTATTTGTATTTCTTGCGTTTCGTCTTCATTCACATTTTCTACCTGGTCTGTTAGAATTTGTTCAACAGGTTTTATCTGATTATCTTCATCTGCGAATAACAGCTCTTGGAAATATTGCTTCCATCTGTTCATGATATTTTGTTCTTCCGTTAATATTGTACCTTCTTTGGATTTGACTGTATTTGCTACTTTCCTCTTCTCATTTCTTAATGATTTCAGTGTTTTATAAAATAATTTTTGGCTTTCTTTACTGTTGTCTTCCATTTGTTTTCCAAATTGTTCCCAGCTTTTTTCTTTCGCTTGTGCTACTAATTCTTTAACCTTCCGTCTTTGTTGTTTATATTGATCATAGTTTTCATTTGTTCTATTACTAAGATATTTTACCCATGTTTTCTTTTTCTTTTTTACTTCCTCTTTTATTTCCTCATTCCACCAGGATGTCATTCTTTTATTAGCTTTCTTTTTACTACTTCCACATATATTCTTTGCTGCTTGTGTTATTATATTTTTAAAAATATTCCATGTTTCTTCTATATCCTTGTCCTTATAGTTAATTTTCTCTATGTCAGTTAATCTATTTATTTCTTGTGCATATTTTGTCGCTGTTATTATATCTCTAAGTTTGTATGTTTTTATTGTCTCATATTCTATTGTCCTTGTTTCTTCAGTTTTAGTGTTCTCATCTTTACTCATTTTTTTAATTCTTGCTTCTACGAGGAAGTGATCGCTGAAGATTTCTGGACCACGCCTCACTCTGCAATCCTGTACTAAATTTCTCTTTTTGTTTTCCACAAGTATATAGTCTATTATTGATCTATCTTCTTCTCTTGGCCCTTGTCTTGTGTATTTATGTACATTTTTATGTTGAAAAAACGTATTAGTAATTAACAAGTCATTTAATATACAGTAGTCTATCAGTCTTCTTCCGTTATTATTTCTTCGGTTTTCTCCATATATCCCCACTGTATTTGCAGTGTTTTCATCTCGTATGCCTACTCTTCCATTAAAGTCTCCGATTACATAAATTTCCCCTTTACTATTCTCTGTAACTAGATTTAATTCTTCCCAAAATTTGTCTTTTATGTCAACTAACTCATCTTCATCCGGTCCATATATTATTATTATTGTTTTTTCACTTTCTTTTTCGATTTTCAACTCGATTTTTAGGATCCTCTCACTACATCCTTCCCAAGACTGCACGTAGTTTATTAACTTTTTATTTACTAGGCAAGCTACTCCTGCTACTGCTCTGTTTTCTTTCGGCACTCCACTGTAAATCAACATATGCCCATTATCTATAATTATTTCTCCCTTACCTTTCTTTTTTGTTTCTGTTATTCCAAATATATCTATATTTAATTTATTAAATTCATCGTACAGTTCATGTTCTTTCCCATTCATACTTCTAACATTCCACGTTGCTAGTTTCCAAATACTTTTCTTTTTGTGAGTATTCATGTCGGTCGTCGCCTGTATATCAGTCCTAGATTTTTTATTCCCATTTATGTTCTTAAGTTTTTTGGATCGTGATTCGGTTCTGTCTCTGTTTTTGTTTTTTCCAATTTATTAGTATTCTCATTCCATACATATTTTTCTCCGTCTATAATTAGATGTTGGTACTTAATTTTTACTTGTTTGTTGGCTTGTTTCTCGTTATATGCTAATTTCCTAATTGTTTTTTGTATGTCTTGTTCCCTCTTTGTCATATCATTATTTATATAAACTTTACTGTATACGCCTCTCTTTAATTTTGATTTATTTTTAAAGATTTCAATCTTTTTTTCCAAGCTTTCTATTTCTGCCATGACTATGTGATCCTTGATCTTTACTGCTTTCATTACTTTAGCGTTAACTTGCATTTGTAAAAACATAAAGCTTTCTAGTTTTTTTATGATCTCTGTCTCATTATTTTCGACTATTTTTAATCCGCTAATTATTATGTTATGTCTTCTTTGTCTATCCTTTCCAGTCTGTTGTTCATTTGATCTAGAAGATCCACCCGTTTTTGAAGATGTTCTATTTCCTTCTTCATAACAATATTTTCTTCCATAACCTTACTTATTGCATCTTTGTATTCTTGGTTTTCTCGGCGTACTTCTTTAATTTCCTGTAACAAAGTGTTCATTAGTTCTTTCATGTCTGCCATGTCGTTGGACTTATCTGTTTTTGTGGGGGTCCTTAATGTTTTTTTGCTCCTTTTAAAAAATCCGTCCTGTTGCCCTTCACGTTTGCGTTTACTGTCTGATTCGCTGTCTGATTCACGTGTGGACATAATACGTTGCCTAACTTAAGGCGCAAAGTCGATACGTTGACGGCGATAGAAGGCAGCTCAGATCGACTCTTCAGAAGCTAACTTCTCTCCTGTCACGTAGCACTTACTTGCTTTATCTTTATTTTTTCTTATCTCCGGTCAACGTCTCTTCAGATAATAACTGGCGATGCAGTGTTGTTGTTGATACACACGGAGAATCAGCTGTTCGTAATAAATTGCTCGTGGTATACCCTTTTAGAGTTAAAAACCACGGAGCTCACACACGTGCACACTTCCCTGTCAAAACTTGACACACTATCTTTATTTTTTTAATTTTATTTTAATTTCATTTGACAGTTATGATCACTTAACAAAACCAAGTATTCAAAATATTGCGAATACTCTCTCTCCTGATATATTTAGAGCAAATATACAAAAGTACAAAGTTGTTCATATTTCAACTCTCCATCAGATAAAATCATAACCGATGGAACCGCACGTCTATTGTATGAAATATATTAAATATAATATGTACCTTTTTTCGGCAAAAATTAGACAGTTACGGAAATAAAAAAAAATTCTATCTGAGAGTTTATTATTGTTATTATGTCATTCTAGTTAATGTTATATTTTAAATTAATTATTAATTTTGTAAAATTCTGAAATTATTTTAAAAATGTATGTTTTCTATATAATGTTTTCTGGCTTGCATAAATGACAAATATATTTTACATCGACCGGTTTTTGTTTTTCAAATAATTGTTAGAAATATGTCATGTTTGGTATCAAATGAAAGGTCTCGTTTAAGGCTGGTGTGCATAAATGACAAAAATGTTCCATGTCGAACGGCTTTTGTTTTATGCAAAAAGTTGTCAGAAGTATGTCGTGTTTGGTATCAAATGAAAGATCTCGGAGAGGGCTAGCGTGCAGAATTGACAAAAATGTGCTATGTCGATCGCTATTTGTTTTTTTGCAAAAAGTTGTCAGAAGTGTGTGGTGTTTGGTATCAAATGAAAGGTTTCAATGAAGGCTGGTGTGCAGAATTAACGAAAATGGTCAATGTCGATCAGCTTTTGTTTTTTTGCCAAAGCTTGTCACAAGTATATAGTGTTTGGTATCAAAGGAAAAGTCTCGGTGTGGGCTAGCGTGTAGATATGATAAAAATGTTTCATGTCGATCGACTTTTGTTTTATGCAGAAAGTTGTGAGAAGTATGTCGTGTAAGGTATCAAATAAAAGGTCTCGGTGAGAGTTGGGGTACATAAATGACAAAAATGTTTCATGTCGACCGGCTTTTGTTTTTTGCAAAAATATATTAGAAGTACATCGTGTTTGCAATCTAATGAAAGGTCTCGGTGAGGCCTGACGTGGATATATAAAATAATTGTTTCATGTCGATCGGCATTTGTTTTTTGCACTGACAGCGGAGCTCTAGGGAATGCTCGGCGTAGCCGAGAATTCGCTAGTCATATACTATTTTGATAGATTCACTATCTATATATCTATCTATCTATCTATATTTGGATTCATCTCGAGCATCGCAAAAATTTTGCTCACGGGTACAGGTCAAACCATTCATTGAATAATTTTAATATTATTTTATTAGATGTGGTTTAAAGTGGAATAGGGCCTTTTTGGGGTCTCATATTTTTACTGTGAGTGGTTTTCGTGTAAAAAATCAAAAACTTAGCCTAAAAGGTAAAGTAAAACAAAAGATCCCAGATGCCATATCTAAATTTAAGAAGAATTCTGCTTATCCGTCACTTTTGACAATTCAATATGTAAATTTGAATTGAATTTTTTTGAAAATGACAACATATATCATGAATTGAATTATATTTTCATACATTATATAAGTGAGCGAAATATATAAAATTAATATTTTATGATAAATCATTTGTATTAAAAAATTATATTTTTTATGACATTTGAGACGTTTGTCAATCATTAGACTATAATTTAAATAATGATGTAGCAATTTTTGTATTTTATCGAAAAAATATACAAAAATATTAGTATGAAATAGGCTTAAAAGTAATAATATATGTAGCGCAATCAGTATTGTAAGTACATATATTTTATATTGTATTTGTTATTTTTAAAAATATTTTTAAAATTTCAGCTATGATTATTGAATTGGTCAAGTTACACAAAGTCTAATATATTTATAGAAATAAATAATATGTAATTAATTATCATAATAGTGCATCTTTATAAATAAGAATATATTTATAACAAAAGAGATATTTATCTACATAAAAATGGAAATAAGATGATATAAAAAGGATATGAATACTGCATTAATGTTTAAAATTAAGTCGAATAAACAGTTCAGTGAGATGTTTTTTACATTTAAAAAAGAAAACTTTTAAATTCTGTGTCGATAACATGATTGACAGTTCTTGTAAAATGGAATGTAATTCATTAAAAATCTAGAAAAAATTTTGAAGATAGAATATATTATATTTAAAGACCTAACCTTAAAATAATAAAGAATAATTATACAATATCTACGAAATATAAACCTTTAAATTAAATAATTTCCATACATAGACTTCATTTTTTTACGATATGTAGCTACGGAAGTAGATATGAATATAATATTAGTGTGAAACTATTCAAGCAACAAAGTATGTGTTTGCATAAATATTTATGCTTATAAATTATAAAAAATTATCAATTACAGATGTAAAATTAAATGACAACTAAATATTAATTATAAACATAACATTTACAGCAACGCAATGCATTGTAGATGAAAAAGTTTTCATTTTATATGAGTATAATAATTTTATTATAATACTGTGTATATTAATAATATTTATTGTAATTGGCAGCCAATAATGTTGTGAAATTGAAATTTGATGTTCAAATAAGGCGCCCTTTCGTACAGTTTTTCTTATTTTACTAACCTATAATGCACTCCTTATCATGATTAATATTTTGATGGTAAATCATCTCATAAATTTTATCAACACATGTTTTGTGTAGTGTGGAACAAGAAAATGGTAAATATGCAATTAAACTTTAAACTCAGTTATATTATATTCATTGTGTATTATTAGTTAAAACAACTTTCTAAATAAGCTACAAAATCATTTGAGAAAAGTAATTTAAAGAATAAAGAACTTCTGAAACGTTTCTATAATAATTATAAATTCGAAAAATACAGAAATATCGGCGGAGAAGACAGGAAAAAGAAAAAAGTATGTATTTGTATGTATATCAGTTATATGTTATAAACTTTTAAAATTTTAGATAGGATATAGGTTAGCAGATGTGACATTATTTAATCTAAAAATTATATATTCCTCCTTTCATTGAATAACTGTTCTTCATAAGGAATCTCTGGTTTATGAGAAATACACGGATTTCTACGTGAAATGATTTACTTTTGAAGTTTGGAACAAAAAAGTATGAATCTATTTCAATATTTTTCCATTTATTTATATTTATTATCAATTACAGCTATAAATTTGATTCTTAAACAAGTTCTTCATTTTTAACAATTCTACATAGAAAGAAGCAAAACTTATTATTTATCGAATACAACGTACCGAAGATAGGAAACGTTTCACTTAAGGTGAGTATATATTTTAATTTATTTAATTTTATCGTTTTCTTTAAATATTGTTATATATTGTTATAATTATTGTCAGCTGGTACGTTTGTGTGAACAAGAGTAGTCTTAACCATATAATTAATAATTAATTTTTATTTATATGGTCTTAACAGGATGATGGGTTTATCTCACAACCTCGGTGTGCGTTGACCCTTCAAAGGCAGGCTTTATGTAGGCTGATTATTTGCACCATTGAAATCCAAGTACATTTTGTCATAAAACAAAGGCTGACAACCTACATATATTAGTAGAATATAAGAACATTTTGCTATAATACAAGCTTCTTTTCACCTGAAAATCTGTGCCAGTTAAATGCAAGCAAATTTTTAAATGAAACTAGCACTATTTCATTTAAGATCGCTGTGCCAATTAGTCAAGATATACAATCCGTAACCCCGTTGAAAAGATTTTGAAAAGAAGTAAAATTCCTTCAAAAATCAATCAGTTTCAAATTCCTGTTATGAAATCTAATCATACAGATGATCAGTAAGAAATGATAGGCACGTGACCTGCGTAATTCCCAAATTTTATTCCTTGTTATATTTATACCGTTCATTCATTATTTCTTTTTATTGTCTTTATTATTTGCGTTTCCTAATTACATTTTAACAACGGTTAATTAAATTAATTAATTAAAAATGAATAACATGTTGTTACATTTAATATAAAATTACTAAAATAAAATTTCTGATTAAAAAAAACACGCAAGCCCGTGAAATTTAATTTCAATTTTTTTTCCTGGTTCCTGGAAGCATAATTATACTGCTCTTAAAGAAAATTTTTAGTCACGTGACAATATCACTTGCTTTTGATCATTTTATATAAATATTCCAAGTAATTTTATTATTGCATATACCTATAAATTATTAAATCTGATTTTACAATATACTGTTACTGAATTATCTAAAGAATATTGTTAAACTATCGGTAACTAATATTTCGTATTTACCACAACGTCCTGTCGTTATTACAGATCGTTTACTTTCCGGCTTTTATTAAATTATAATTTTATAATTAGGCATGCTAGGACAAACAATTTTTGTTTTGTTACTTGATTGTTCTTTCACTTTGTGTAAGGCAGTTATGTTTATTGTTCTTGCAATATATCGACTTTCTAATAAACTGATAATAATTAAAATTTCTGAACTGCAGAATAATTAATAAAAAATAATCCCGTTTATTGTGCCGCCTAATTTGAATCTAAGGTGAGAATTTATATTTAATTTCTATTATTCAACTATAGATGATTTCAGGATTAAAGAGTCATTGTTTTTTGTATTATAATTATTAATAAAATGGAATAAATTACCACAATTTCCATATACCTACATACATTGTAATGCTGGACAAGTATTTTAATTTTTATTTTACTGTAGGTGTGAAAATAATCTGCAGTTGCGAGACGGTAAGAGGGGAAGAATATATCGTCAAGATAGAAAAGAAAGTGTTCCTGTTTGAAGTTGAAGCCTGACGTATTGCTGATAATAGTAACACAAGCCTGACATATTGCTGGTAAAAGTAAAACTGAAAATAACAACCCACTCAAAACCTGTAAGTTTTAATATTAATTCCTATAATAAAACAAGTTAAGCAAAATGCCAACTAAAAGTAAAAATAATCGCCTTAAGCGTAAACAAAGATACGAGAAAAATATAGATAACAAAAATTGCTGTAGTAATCCGGATAATGTAGTAGAAAATGTTTATATAAATCGTCAGGTTAAGTCAGGCAATGCGGGAAAATTATTATTACTAGAACACAGTAAAGATGGTGAAGTAGAATATAATATACAAACGGGTAATTTAAATACAGGTATTGAAACAGTTGGCAATCAAATACAGCTAATAGAACGTGATTATAATACTTTAATAAATCCTGCTGGATATTTAGAAGACGTTCATATAGACTTTTACTTTTCGTTAGTACGTTCAGTAACTGAGTTCGACCCTCAGCCCACAGTGTATGTAGATGCTCCAGACCGAATAGTTGCAATCGAGCAGGGAACTAGACACCTACAAATTTTATTCGTGCCAGGTGCAAATATTGGGAGCGTAGGTCATTAGGTTACAGCGTATTATGACGGATTAGAAATTACAATTTACGATAGCATGAATTCCCAGAATTTAAATGCAGGTGTTAAATTATATTTAGAAAGATTATTCCCCTATAGTCCCTCAATTAGGTTTGTACGAGTTCAACAACAGACTAACACCTATGATTGCGGGTTGTTTGCAATAGCATTCTTTACAAGTTTAATACTTAACCGGAATCCTGAGCATGAAACTTACGATAGTAATAGACTTAGATCACACGTTTTACAAATGTTTCGAACACGTAATATTACAGCATTTCCAGTAACTCGTCAGTAAAATTTAAGGGAAAATTATTTTAAACGGAAATCAAATGAAACAGAGGAAGAACGGGCTAAACGTCTAAAATCAAATTACGAATATAAATTAAAATACGTGGTTATTGAAACACCTGAAAAAAAAAACACATCGTATAGAGAAACAGAAAGAAATAAATTTGAATAATCTTGTAAATGAAACAGTAGAACAAAAAAATAATAGGTTACAAACACTTAAAATAAATTTTAATAACTACATTCTAAATGAA
Source organism: Stenolophus ochropezus (assembly GCA_035578165.1). Classification (NCBI taxonomy): domain Eukaryota; kingdom Metazoa; phylum Arthropoda; class Insecta; order Coleoptera; family Carabidae; genus Stenolophus; species Stenolophus ochropezus. The sequence continues at coordinate 24,266,561 of JAQOWZ010000007.1, forward strand.
ACTACCGAACAAAAAGAATATAGGTTAGAAAGACTAAAAACAAATTTTAACATTTATATGCAAAACGAAACTACCGAACAAAAAGAATATAGGTTAGAAAGACTAAAAACAAATTTTAACATTTATATGCAAACCGAAACTACCGAACAAAAAGAATATAGGTTAGAAAGACTAAAAACAAATTTTAGTAATTATGTACAAAATGAGACTGTAGAACAAAAGGAAAGTAGATTAGAAAGACTTAAACTTAATTTAAATAATTATATAAACAAGGAAAATCCTGAACAAAAAACGAATAGGTTACAAAAGTTAAAATTCAATTTTAAAGAGTACATTAAGAATGAAACTCCTGAACAAAAACAAAAACGTTTAGAAAAGTATAGAGATAATTTTGATAATTTGGTTGAAACTGAAACTGTAGAACAGAAACAAGAAAGACTAACAAAAAATAATATGATTAATAAAAATAAAATAAAAGCGCGTAAAAACAAGGTTTCCAATGATAACTATATGTTAGCTAGAAAAGGATTAGGAGTTCAAATTGAGCCCCATTCCTTGGGACCAATGAATGTTGTCTGTTCACATTGTTCCTCTGTTAATTTTTCATATGAAAAGCCGTCGGACGGTAAATTTACATACTGCTGTCGAAAAGGAAAATTAAACGCAGATCAATTAAATGAGTTTCCTGAATATATCAAAAATCTAATGTTAGGTAAAGATTCAGACAGTAGAAACTTTAGAGAAAATGTTAGACAATACAATAGCGCGTTCGCATTCGCATCCTTTGGGGCTAAAATTTCTGCACCTCCTGGCAGGGGGCCCTACTGTTTCCGCATTCACGGTCAAATTTATCATGATTCTGCCACCTCAATATATCCTAAACAAAATGAAACAGAAAAATATGCCCAATTATATATCATCAATTCAAATGAAGCGTTAGAGAAGCGAATGAACATAGAGTATAATAAAAATTGTAAGCCAAATATCATGGGGCAATTAGATGTAATACTTAGGGAGGTTAATCCGTATTGTCAGGCGTATATGATGTTGAAAGAAGTAGAGCAAAGGGAAGTAGCCAAAGCTAATCAAACAAATCAGTCGGTGCCAGAAATAAATTTGTGGATTGTAAATGACAGAAAAAAAGATAAACGTAGGTACAATATCCCCACATGTAATGAGGTGGCAGTTGTTTTTACGTCCAATGACGGTGAGCCACCAATAGATAGGGACATTTGTGTCCACCCAAAAGTTGGCGGTTTAGTGCGAATTAATCAGTTTAGTGAAAACTGCGACCCCATGTCCTATCCTTTATTATTTCCTCGCGGTGAATGTGGCTGGAACATGAATTCAAAACAAGCTGACGGTGTTAAAAAACAAAGTATGTTACAATTTTACATGAACAGATTAGCGGTTAGAAACACATTTAACCCATGCTTAGAAGCCGGTAACCTAACCCAACAATACATTGTAGATGCGTATGTTAAAGTCGAAGCCGAAAGATTAACGTACATTAGATTAAATCAGCCTACTCTCAGGGTAGAGCTATATAGTGGGTTGATGGACCACATTAATAATTTGGCAGACAATGAAGGTGGAAAAGCAGGCACCATGATTATTTTACCGTCTACATTTCAAGGTGGTAGTCGATTCATGCTAAAAATGTACCAAAATGCCATGTCTATTGTTAGAGAATTTGGCCGCCCTGATTTATTTATAACAGTGACATGTAACCCGACATGGCCAGAAATTGTACAACAGTTGCGCGAGGGTCAAACCTCTGCAGACCGCCCAGACATAACCGCCAGAGTTTTTAACGGAAAAATAAAAAGTATGTTGCATGAATTTTTACATGACAATATTTTTGGGAAAGTTGTAGCATTCATATTTGTAATTGAATTTCAAAAACGCGGTCTGCCTCACATGCATTTATTATTAACTTTAGATAGTGCAAGTAAAATCCGTAACAAAGATGACATTGACGAAATAGTCAGTGCAGAAATTCCGGACGAGGACGCAGAACCGGAATTGTACCAATTAGTTCGTTCACATATGATTCACGGTCCGCGCGGTATTCTAAACAAAAATTCGCCGTGTATGAACGAAAATAAATGTTCAAAAATGTTCCCTAAAGATTTTAGAAATGAAACACATGAAAACATTAACGGTTACCCCCTGTATAAACGGTCAAATAATAATGCAAAAATGTACATTCTTTGGAAAAATGGTTTAGTTAAATACACGGTAGACAATAGGTGGATAGTTCCGTACAATCCGTATTTGTTAAAAAAATATAGAACCCACATAAATGTTGAAATATGCGCATCAGTAAAAAGTATAAAATATATTTGTGATTATTTGTGCAAGGGGCATGATTGCGCGAGCGTCAAATTAGGACAACTTGATAAAAATAAAGTTATACAGTGGGATGAAATAAACGGTTATTTAGATGCTAGGTATGTATCTGCCCCAGAATGTTGTTGGAGGCTTTTAGAATATCCGTTGCATGACAAGTCTCATACAATAATGGAATTAGCAGTACATTTAAAAAATCAACAGGCGGTATTTTTCACTAATGGTCAAAAAAAAAAAGCAGTTGAACGAGCAGCGAAAAAAAATACAACATTAACAGCTTGGTTCCTACTCAATGAAATAGACGTTAATGCCCGGCAATATGTTTACATGGAAATTCCTAAATATTATGTATTTACAAATAATGCATGGAAAGCTAGACAACGTGAGAAAAAGCCACCTATCGGCCGAATGATTTCTGTTAGCCCTAGAGATATTGAAAGATTTCATTTAAGATTAATTTTGGTACACGCAAAAGGTGCCACAAGTTTCGAAGACTTGCGTACCGTCGACGGCAAGTTATATAATACATATCAGGAAGCTGCCCGTGCATTAGGTTTTTTAGCTAATGATAAAGAGTGCGAAAATTGTTTAGACGAGGCTGTGTTGAGTAAATTTCCCAGACAATTGCGTGAATTATTTGGTTATTTAATTTGCTTCCATACATCAACCAATGCCCTCAGCTTATGGGAAAAATTTAAGCATTATTTAATGGAAGATTATTTATTACATAATTCTGACAAAGTTGCACAAAGTAAATGTTTATTAAAAATACAGGAAATACTCGATATACATAAATTCACCTTAAGTGATTTCGGTTTGCCTCAACCAGAAAATATTGATGATTTAGAAAATGAAACTAATTCTTTTGATGTAGCAGCCGAAAAATTAGAGGGACAACAAAATGTAGCTTTATTTAACAGAGACCAAATAGAAATTTTAAATAACATATTAAATGCCGTAAATGACAATAATTGCACAAGTAGATATTTCTTTGCTGACGGTCCCGGGGGAACAGGGAAAACATTTTTGTATAACACATTGATAAGTATTTTAAGGGGCCAAAATCAAAAAGTTATAGCTGTAGCTTGGACGGGAATAGCAGCTACTCTGTTAAAAGGTGGTCAAACAGTTCACTCAGTATTCAAGTTACCAGTGCCTGTAAATGACGGATGTGTATGTAGAGTGAAATCAAATAGCAAAGCGGGTAAATTAATAAAAGAGGCAAGTGTAATAATCTGTGATGAGGTAACAATGATACCTAAACACGCACTCGATGCAATAAATTTATTATTACAAGATTTGATGGATAACAAAATACCATTTGGGGGAAAAGTTATAGTTTTCGGTGGCGATTTCAGACAGTGCTTGCCAATAGTCAATTACACAAACCATCGAACTGTAATAATTGAAACATGTGTTGTAAAAAGTCATTTATGGCCACTATTTACAAAATTTTCATTAAAACAAAATATGCGCGTAAATAAAGACGAAAAAGAATTTTCAGAATATTTACTGAAAATAGGCAACGGTGAAAATGAAATTGTCAAAATTCCTGCACATTGCATTTCCGAAACATGTCTAGCAAATGAAATATTCGGTGAAGATGACATACAACCTGATGATATTTATAAATTTACAGATAGAGCCATTTTAGCACCAAAAAATGATGACACAATGATAATTAATGAACACGTATTAAATAAAGTTGTAGGGTCATCTAGAGTATATTTAAGTGCTGATTCTTGTGAATGTGATGAGATAAATAAAATTAATTACCCCGCCGAATTATTGAATGGCCTAACACCAACCGGAATGCCTCCTCACAAATTAACACTAAAAATTGGAGCAATAGTAATGTTATTAAGAAATATGAATCCAAAGCGTGGTCTATGTAATGGTACAAGGTTCATAGTAAAAGACATGAAGACTAATTATTTAGATGTAGAAGTACTAACAGGACAGAGTGCAGGTAGCCGGCTCTATTTACCACGTTTTGATTTAACTACCGAAACAGATTTACCATTCACCTTGAAACGAAGGCAATTCCCAATAAGATTAGCTTTCTCAATGACAATAAATAAATCCCAAGGCCAAACATTTAATTATGTAGGAATAAATTTAGAAAATCCAGTCTTTTCACATGGCCAATTGTATGTTGCGATGTCGAGGGTAAGATCGGCCAGTAACTTGAAAATTAAATTGCCAGATTCAAATATTACTAAAAATTCAAAAGAAGGATTCACAACGAATGTAGTGTTTAAAGAAATTTTAAATTAAACACGTAGAAATCTTTGAAAAAAATTCACAAATTTTAAATATAATCATGAAGGAAATTTTTTATATTATCTAAATTATATTATAATTAATTTAAAAACTATCAAGCAATATATTTAATGTTAAAAGTGAAAGATATTAAAATCATGTTAAAAAAAAAACACCAAATGTACAATTACATTTTAATCAGTAAATTAATTATATAACAAAAAAATGTCATAGTAATTAAATGTTTATAAAAATTGAAACATGTTTTCAAAATCAAATATGAGAAAGCCATAAAGATCAATTTAAAGTATAAAAAAAAGTATGTGGAAATATTCACGTAAATTAAAAATATGTGATGATTAAAAGGAATAATATGAATTAAATTTGTAAATTAAAAATTTTAAATTAAACAAGTAGAAATCATTGAAAACAATTGACAAATTTTAAATATGATTATGAACGAAATATTAATAATATCTAAATTGCATTATAATTAATTTAAAAACTATTAGGCAAAATATTTGATGATAAAAGTAAAAGATATTAAAATAATGTTAGAAAATAAAACTTATATACAATTACATTTTAATCAGTAAACTAATTATATTACTGAAAAATGTCATACCAATTACATGTTTATAAAAAATAAAACATATATTACAAATCGAATATGAGAAAGCAATAAAGATCTATTTAAAGTATAAAATAAAAGCATGTAGATACATTCATGATAAATTTGAAACGTAAATTAAGAATTTGTAATAATATAAAAAGGAATAATATGAATTAAATATATAAATTAAAAAAATTTAATTAAACGAGAAGAAATCATTGTAACAATTGACAAATTTAAAATATGAATATGAATGAAATATTTATAATATCTAAATTGTATTATAATTCATTTAAAAACTATCAAGGAAAATATGTAATGTTAAAAGTAAAAGATATTAAAATCATGTTGAAAAATACAACAATGTACACTAAACCAATTATATAACAAAAAATGTCATATCAAGTATGTTTATAAAAATTATATTAATGAAATTTAAAAATCTAATATGAAAAAGCTATAAAGATCAATTTAAAGTATAACATAAAAGCATGTTGAAACATTATTGATAAATTTAATACAAAATAATATGAATGAAATAGGTAAATTAAAATATGTAATATAATAAAAAGTTATTATGATGACAATATTTGATTTGTTAAATATATTATATACAATATATATAATATACAGGATGTGCAACGAAACGCGGAACATAAGACTTTATCATGGGATATGAAAAAATTGCGAATCTGTCTTTTGATACATTTAAAACAAAACTACAACCGTAAACAGTTGTTCAAAATTAAAGTCTACATTATCTGAAATAGAATTTACTTTTGGACAAGTTGGTACTCCTATAGTTTTGCTCCAAATCTATCGGGAGAGAGAGTATAGGCAATTTTTTTAAATCCCATGTTAAAGTCTTATGTTTCGCGCTTTGTTGCATTCACTGCATGTAATTAATATAAAAATGAAAGATTATTTCAACATGAAAAATGGTTCGTAAAATATTGTAAAAGGTAATAAAAAAAACTTAAGTCTGATAAAACCATTGCCCCTTTTACAAATTTTACGGACCTTGCCAAAATGAAAGTATATTAAAAAGAAGTATAAAAGGCAATAAAATAAAACTAATGATTAGAAGTATATAATAAATAAACTAAAAAAAAATAAAGCAATGACAATCTTGACAAAATGAAAATGTAAAAAATATAACAATAAAAGATAATAAAATAATACTTACAATGAAAAACATAAATAAAATAAAAAGTATAATGCAATGGTTTAGTATTAGAAACATTTTCCCTAACGTCTAAAATCCTGGTTTATAGTAAGTTACTAATATTTTCAAAAATATACATTTAAAATTTTATTTACTGATAAAAATGTCCCTACATCTAATGATAAAAAGGAAATCTATTTTATATGTAGGTTTATAAAAAATATTTATATTTTTTTACATTAAAAGATCAAATTATATTTAATTTCATTTATTTACTCTCTATTTGATAAAAGACAGATTATTTTATTATAATACAACAGTCATTAGTTTGCATTAACATTTTTCTTCGATAATAAAAATTGTAATGGCATTTAAATTAAACCGCTGTCAATAATATTCAATTAATATCATCTAAAAATGAAGACGTTATACGAAAATTATCTAATACCAGGCTTAAGTTCAAACATGTTGCGTCTCTATATAAAATGTATTAAAAATGTGACGTTAAACAAAAGTATATAATAAATCGCAACATGTAAGCAAGCCAGTCTATCGTCGTATCTCAAATCTCATGCAACAGAATACATATATTTTCGGCTTTAAATAATAATAAATAAACCCGCAAAGTATGGTAAAAATCTTAAATACCATTGGTGGGCGTTAAAATATTATATTTAAGCCATTGTCACTGTTGTATGAATTTGAGAAAAAAAGATTTGATATTTTATCAATTTTTTAAGTGTACATATATTACATAATCCATAACTACCTACTTTTACGATAGATTGGCAAGGCAATGACTTGAATATAATATTTTAATACCCAATACCAGTGGTATTTGTAATTTTTGCTGTACTTTGCTATAAAATTATAGCCCGTGGTTAATAAAAAAAAATAATAATAAGCTTCATCATAATTAATCGTCACATACTGGCTGGTGGGTACGAAGCAAATGAAGCAAATTACAACATTATAATAAAAAAAAAACCACAAAGCGATCTAATAAACGAAAAATAAAATCGCAAAAGTATGAATGTGTGTGTGTGTGTGTAAATGTTTCTAAGTAATCGAGTTGCCAGGTTAAAAAAATTTGATTTTAACTTTATCATGAAATATTACTTTTCTACAATTTTACCAACAAATACGTTTTGTAAACGAATCGTATAATTTTAATTGAATAAAATATTTGTGGAACTAAAATGTAAATAAAAATTTTATAAATATTGTTTCAGTTATATTTTTTAATTATTTAACTTTTTAATTTTAGAATTATCTGGCAACTCAAATAATTTATAAACAAAAAATTTAAATACTTTTTCATAATTATATTTTTGTTAAAAAATATATTGAAAGATTTGTTAAACTAATGTAACTAATTAAAATTTAAATTCATAATATATAATAAAGATACCCAAATATAAAAAATTCATGTTTCACAACGCAATATAATGGTATGTTATTATTAAGTTATAAAAAAATAACATTTATGGATTTCATAATTATAGATATTGGAAACTGAAATCTACACAGCCTTGTACCTGTAAAGTACGTCGAAGAAAATAAACATAGGATTCAAGTATATAATTATTTGGACTATTGCAAACACATATCTGAAATTGTAATATAGAAGTTCTTTCATCTGAGGCGAATTTTTTTTTATAAAAAAGTGTTCAATGTTTACATATTTTTTATAAATTAATAATATTTCGTTCTGAATACAGAAAAATGGGTCAACTCCTGAGATGAAATCTACAAGTTAAATTTTCCTTCATTCAATATTACAAGAAAAGGATTAAATTTCAATCGAAGCATATGAACTATTTTAATCCAAATCAAATATATACTACGTTGATGTTAAACAATATTTGGAAAAATTTTAAAACGAAGGCATCATTTGAATAAAAATTATCTTCCTTTATTATATTAGTCTTCATTGTTTACAGGGTAGCAGTTTCACAAAAAATATATTTTTGGAATACTTGCTTTGAATAGCGAAATTGAATATTTTGGAACTTAAAATCGGAACTACTCTATTCGTTGACGATTCTACTACCATCAGAAAAACTATATTATTATTGACAAAGTTGAATAAGAATGGTAAATACATTTATATTTGAAGAAAAAAACATATTTACTAATTACAATTTTTATTTAACAGAACGTATATCTGTTTGATCACTGCAGGAAAATTTCATCGCATTTTAAAAAATTAAACACATAAATTTCTACATGAAATGAAAGAAACATTCTTCAAATTTTGCGTCACAAATTCTACGAGAAAACTTGCAATGTCCAAATAAAGTGAGTCAAAATTCATATTAACATTCTCTGCGGCTTTTATATACAGTATGTCTTCGGATCGAGTTGTAAAGAAGGAAAATAATTTTATTTTTTATTTTACGAGAAAAATGTATTCTTGATAAAAGTTTTTGCATGTTCCAAAACTCAATTTTAACCTTTTCAAATTTTCTTTTAGTTTCAGAGAAAAGTCGAAAATTGTTCGACTTAGAATTTTTGTAATTGTAAGTCCCAAAAAACAAGTTTGCGTTGTCTTAAAAATTATTGTTAACATGACTTTAACTTTAGTTTCATAAATTTAACAGCAAAAATAATATAAACAATAACTATTCTACTCAATCGATTCACGGTTTGTTGAGCGCACAATTCTAGTATTCGATGCAATTCTTTAACTTCTTTGAATTTCTTTCAGAGTTGAAGACATCGCAGCGTCTCTAATTCTCTCCTTTAAATTCTCTAAATTCGGTGGAAGATAATTTGCATAAACTATTTGTTTCCAACGGCGCCAAATATAAAAATCAGCTGTAGTCAAATCAGGGCTCCTTGGTGGCCATAACTTGAGACCGATTGCTATAGCATTGAATTAGGTAAAATCGTTATTTTCTGTCATTTTCAACGATTACAACAGATTTTCCTAATGTAACGCGAACTTGTTTTCTGCGACTTAGAAAAATTTTCAAATAAGTCGACCTATTTTCGTTTTTTCTCTGAAACTAAAAGAAAATTTGAAATGGTTAAATCTGAATTGGTCTTTTGCCCACTGCTTCTTCGGAAAACGATCTTTCTTTATGGCAATTCCAATATATTTTAATAATGTAAGTGTTAATACCGGTTCGTTTTATTCTTTCACATTATTCTTTTTGTTTAGTTATCGTTTTTTGCTAACGTTTTTTGGCGATTTTCCGTTAGCATTTACAGGGAATCCTGAAGACTCATTCTTTCCGCCCAGAAGATTTTTACTACATAGTTTATTGTTATTATTATTTATTGTAATATTTTAATAATATATAACTTTCCTATTTTGTGTATCTAAGTTATAATTATACATCTGTTAAAGAAAACTGATTTTAAATGCTTCAAATTTATTTCTTTTAATACAATTTTCTTAAAATTTCACTACATGTTCATTAAAAATGTATATTCTGTAAGTCAGTGATTAATTTTTAACCAGTTGTTAATTTTTTCTCAAATCAAAATAGGTAGCACTGGAGAAAATATCAAAACATCACTTGTAATGTTTGTTTTTATTTGTTAATAATTTTAGCAACTGGTTAGAAATTAACCACTGAGTTACAGAATAGGCCCCATTGTCAGTTTCTTAATGGCTGAGCCATTAATCTCTAGAAATGTCAGATTTAAAAAAACGCTTAAATACAATATAATGCAATTTGGTTCCTGGCAATATTAAGGAATAAATTAACTGCAAAAAGTACGTATATTATAAAATTAATAGAATTTGTACGATTTTAAGTATTCTTGTAATTTAACAGGTATATTATTAACTTCATTTTTTGACATATGACATTGTGGTTAAAATTTTAATGCATGATGGATGATTAATACCCGGCCTAAGATGGATAGAAACAAAACATGGAACTAAAAATGATTTTATTTTTCGACATAGTCTCCTTGTAACTCAATGCATTTGGTCCAACGATATTCAAGGGCCTTTATCCCGTTCCTATAGGAAGATTCTTCCAGCTGTTCAAAATAGCCATTTGTGCTCTCTATTACTTCCTGATCCGACGCATATTTTTTGCCAGCATGGAATTTCTTTAAGTTTGGAAACAAACTAAAGTCGGAAGGAGCCAAATCTGGAGAATAGGGTGCATGAGGCAATAATTCGAACCCCAATTCATGGATTTTAGACATTGCAACAACAGATTTGTGGCAGGGCGCATTGTCCTGGTGAAACAACACTTTTTTTTTCGCCAAACCAGGTCTCTGCTCACGAATTTTTTCCTTTAGTTGGTCAAGTAGATTTGCGTAGTATTGTCCATTAATCGTTTTACCTTTTTCAAGGTAGTCTACTAAAAGAATACCCTTCGCATCCCAAAATACGGTTGCCATAACTTTACCGGCTGAGAGAACTGTTTTCGCCTTTTTTGGAACGGGTTCTCCTCTTGCAGTCCATTGTTTTGACTGTTGTTTCGTTTCCGGTATATTATGATGAATCCATGTTTCATCCACTGTTACAAATCTGCGCAGAAATTCTGTTGGGTTCCGTTTATACAGCGCCAAACTCTCCTC